>JAXQQM020064846.1:0-59245 GCA_034641835.2 Pinus albicaulis | reverse complement strand
CCCAACATGTCTGTGTAATCCCAGGAAAAAGCTTTTGAATTTTTTTGTAACAATGTTATTAGCTTTTCCTCTTGTGATGATTGTAAGTTGTTACCAATATTCAAATGTCTCTCAGGACTGATCTCAATGATTTTGTTGTTTGAATTGGTAATTGAATTAACAGGAAAAATTCTTTCGAATTTATTTTGCAATGATTGTATAGTGAAATTTTCCTGAAAACATTCATTTAAAATATAACTAGCACCTTCATATTGAGTTACTCTTAGCTGCTCTGAAATATTTGATTCTGAGATTAAAAGATCTAATAAGTCCTCATTTTCTTCCTCCTCTCTAAAATTATAAACTTGATTAAGACTAAGAACAGATTGAATCTATTATGGTTCCTCTCCATCAAGCCATGATAATAAAGAGGGAGATTGAGCGAGAGGATACAATGTAACATGTTTCCTTTCATCTCCATGTGCAATAATCATACTTTCTTACCTACATCCAATGTAAGCATCTGCAGTGGCTAACCATGGTCTTCCTAAAATTAAGGGATGTCCTCCTAAATTTTTTTTTGGCTGCAAAATCAAGAAGTATACAGGATACTCCCATGAATCTAGTGAGACAATGATATCTTCCAATATACCTTTTGGTACAACTTTAGATCTATCTGCAAGCTCTAAAACTGTAGTAGTAGGTCTAATTTTGTTCAGATTCAAATGTTTCATAGTCTCCGTAGTCATAACATTGATAGTTGCTCCCAAGTCTATTAAAGTATTTGGCACTGAAAAAAATTTAATCGAAATGGTAACCATAGGATTCCTGGATCAACATATTTTTCAATGGTTATGTTTGTAGACATGAGACTAGATAGACTTCCAATTACCTGGATTGTATGTGGATCCTTCTTTCTTCTGCCAGATTTCTTAATGCATAATTCCTTTCTTGTTTTTGCATATATTGGAATATCTTTAATTGCCTGCAATAAAGGAATTTTGACATATGTGTTCTTCAATTCATCCATAATATTAAATTCAGGCATAGATATTGGGATATTATGTTGTATCAATCTCTCTATATATGGTGGATTTTGTGTCATAATAGATTTACCTTTATGAATTTGCTTTTCTAGTTGAGATTGTTGAATTTGTTCTCCTTGTTCAATTTGTTCTTCAATTATCAGAGGAGAATCTTTCTGTAACACCTTCCTAGACCTTAGGTGGACATCTTGTATGAGAAGAATTGAATAAGTAGGATAATATGTTGCCTCTTCCACATGATATGCTGGTCTATCCACCTTGTTACTTGGATTAGCTACTGGTTGAGCTGGAAATTGTGTTGGTCTAGGAGGTGGTTGGTTAGTGGGCAGCTGAAGTTGTTGCAGTTGAGTTAGCATTGGTTGATTTTGAGGTGGATATGGCATTGGTTGTTGTTGGAACTGTTGGTATTGAGGAAACGGTTGTGGAGGGTATGGTTGTTGATATTGATACTGTTGAGGATACATATGTCGAGGTGGTTGGTTTCCATAACCATATCCCCTCCAACCTTGTGCATGTTGGTTTTGATATTGTTGTGGTGGTAAGACCTGCCATGGCATTGGTGTATTCCATGTATTTTGAAGATATTGAAAATTCTGGGGGGTTTGTTGAGGGAATTGTTGAGGCATCCTTGGTTGCCAAGGTCTCCTTGATGCCATATAGTGGAGAGAATCTACTCCTTGCAATTCTTTTAATTTTGGACATTTTTCTGTTGCATGATTTTGTGTGCATAGTCCACACACTTGTATACCTTGCAAAGGACATTCCCTAAGTGGATGTTTTTTCCTACACTTTGGACAGAAAATTGTTAAGATCTCATCTTTCTCTTCTTTCTTTTTCTTAGATTTCAAGACATACTTTTGTTCCCAAAGTGCTTAAGAGATCTATTTTGAATTTTTCTAATAAAATTCCTATCTCTTCTCTTGTTACTGCACTTGCTGTAGATTTGGAAGTTTTTAATGAAATAGCTCTCTTTCCACTCTTTGCTCTTCCCCTAAAGTATTTATGAAAAAGTTCAACAATTTATTCAAGTGGTAAATTAAAGATATATATTTTTCCCATCACATTAAGGATGTCTAAATATTCATCTCTGATACCCTTAATAAATATGGTATGGATGGTATCGGAACTGAGAGAATGATGTTTGGATTTCTATAAATTGTAAAGAAATCTTTCCAAATATTCTTCCAAACTTTCGTCTTCTTGTTGTATCATTCTGAAAATGTCTTCTTTTGAGTCTCTAGCCCTACACTAAGCTTGATACTTTTTAAGAAAAAATTTCTTCATATCCTCCCAAGAAGCTACTGTATGTTCTCATAATCCCATAAACCATTTCAAGGTTGTTGCTTTCAGAGTAGCAGGAAAAAATTGAAGCTTATGTGTGTCATTAGTATATCCATAAGTTCTACATAAGATATCAAAATCGAACATGAATGCATCAGGATCTTCTATTGACATCCCATAGAAATTAGGAAATACAGAAGGTGGAATGTTTTTCATTTTTATTTCATCTCCTAATATTGCTCTTGCATCTAAGATTGGAAAGCCAAAAGTAGTTTCCTGATCATTGTTATTTTCTTGCCCATTTGCTTGTGTTCTTCAATTTTGATTTTCTCTTCTTTCTTATTCCTCTATACTTCTAAGTGCTTATGCTCTTTTGTCTTCTTCTGCCTTCCTTTCTTCCTCAATTCTTCTTTATTCCTCTCGTTGTCTTCTCCATTCCCTTTGTTCTCTTTCATATTCAAGTCTCTGTTTAGGAGTCATGTTTATTCTAGTTGTTCCTTCTCCTTCTTCAGCCATTTCTTGTTTAGAGATATGTAGTGTTTCAATATGAGGTTGATTTTTTATTTCTTCCACTACTTTGATTTCTTCAAGGACAGGTTGCTCTAGTTTCTCAACAATTGGTTTTCTTGTATCTTTTTGTTTCCATACGGAAGGATGTTTTTTAGGTGATTGCTTTCTTTTTACCTCAAAGGCTAACCAGATTTGTTTTTCAACTAAATTTAATCTCTGTCCTGATCTCTGTTTTTCCTCTAACTCTTCTATAGTAGGTCTTCCAGCAACTGGTGTTGTTAGTCCTGTGGATGAATGAGTTGTTGGGGGGTTTTGTTTCACAAATATACCTTTCTAATCTCTATCCCTAGGCATAAGAAAACCTTACTTGAAGCAAAAAATATGTTTTTGTTGTTTTTGATGATTTTATATTTTTTTTCCTTCCTATTTGACCGTTTTGAAATATGAGTCCCCGACAATGACGCCAAAATGTTGGGTCAATTTACTGTGTAAAATAACACAAGTATAATTATTAATCGAGGCTAGTGGAACTTAGAAGCATCCCCAAAGTATATGGGTTTTAGTTATGATCAATTTAGAATATGGTTTATCAATGACTTAGGAAATGCATATTACAAATATAAATCTAACTTAAACAATTTCTAAATTCAAGTGTGCAATCAGAAACAGAAGAATCTCCTAACTTAAGAGATTTGTTTGTCCTTCTCTAACAAGATTACCTCATGAATTAGAAATCAAAAACTACTAATTGAACAATAGATTAAGATACATGAAGCAATAATTGAAGAGGCGGTTCACTGAAGAGGTCCTGGTTGTCCTTCATCATATATTCATTTATCAGTAATGCTATTGTTAGAAACAAGAATTCAGAAAAGCATGTAAAAGCATGAAAAGATGAATTCTAACTTAAGATATTAATTATATAGAAGGAATTTTTAACTTAAACATTTTTTTGTCCTCTCATATGCAAAATAAGAATCATCATTAGATTCATCAACACTCATAAATAATCAACATAAACAAGTTAAACATAAGCAAACTAATTCAAAAATTGCAACTACAAATATACTAGGAAGTGCACTTAGCTCGGTGTGGGGGCCCTCCACCCTTGCCTCACACAATGAAGGTGTTTTCAGCTACTTAAATCTTCAATCAATCAACCATCATATAACAGTAGCAAATAGAATAGAACAAATCTTCAATTATGTCTCCAAAGTCTCAGAAATAATAATGTTAAGTCATACAAATTCTACATATCAATGCCTTCAAAGTTTGAAGCTTAAATAGATAAAGTATCTAACAAATTAATATAAAATATCTCATATAGTCATGACTATCCTTATCTTATCCAATCAAGTCGAATTCATCCATTAGATCCATAAAAATCTATAAAATCCCACAAAATAAGAATTTTGACCTAGTTTCTAGGGATCCTCCATAAAGACAGGTCATGTTTGACCGCCTTTGACCGGGCCTATTAAAGCTCGGATTGACTGTACCAACAAGTGTACACTTAATCTTAGTTCCCAAGCCTTCTATAAATATATCCAACTCGAGCCCAAGTGTCCTGTAAATATGCAAACCATGAGGCCATTACGAGAATTTTTTATGATGTCCAAAAATGCACTTAAATTTCAATTTCTACAAAAACTTCTAATCATTGAAAAACATAATTTAAATACTTGTATATGAATTTTTTTGGTTAAAATAAGATGGATATGATGGCGTATATATGGATATTATGGAAAATAAAATGTATTTCATAAAAAAAAGAGATAAAAAAATGAGGGCCAACAGGTACTGCCCGAATCAATCAACACTATTACATTTTTCTTCTTGATATGTCCTCTTATCTTAAGAGTTTTAGGAGTGGTAATTCATGCCAATGCATTATAGGATGTGGTTGGATTCATTTCTTCTTCCTCTAGGGCAGGTTTGTGGTGTATATCCTCTTATTTTGAAGTTTCTTGTTCCTTTTCCTCCTCCCCTTCACAATCTATGTAAAATAATTTCTTCTCAACAAACTTATGACCTTTAGTGTATTTTATATCACAACTGCAGCAAAGCCCTTTTGCTCTTTTTTCTTCCAATTGTTGTGGTGTCAACCTTGTAGGTTTTTGAATTCTAGGAGTAGCAACACTTCCATCTTTAGTGGTACTCTTCCTTATCGCCATAATTTTGCTTTCAATTTTTCTTGCCAACCTGAATGCCTTCTCCATTGAATCAGGTTCCCAAAGGCGAACCTCACGTTGGATGCTAAATTTAAAGTACCTACGAAGACATCAATCCTATGTTCCTCTGGAATATCAGTTACACTTATATTCAATTTTTGGAAGTCCTCAATGTGCTACACCATCGAACCGTTTCGTTTGAGATTTATCAATTGGCTAAAGAAGGTGTTTCTCTTTGTATCCTAATAATGTGCTATCATTTCCTTCGTAAAAGTTAACCAAGTGACAATTTTTTTACGAGAGAAAAGCCATTTATACCATACAAATGTATTTTGTTCTAAATATAAAGTTTCAATGCGTACCTTTTATGTGTTTTTCACATTATGGAGATCAAAATATGTCTCCATCTGTAGTATCCATGTTACCGAATCCTTTCCATCAAAATTCCTCATATAAAACTTTGGAATATGGTGGGTCTTACATCCAACATTAGAGCCTATGAAATCATGATTAAAATTTCTATTTTTCTCATCATGAGTTTCATCTACTACCGTTTCGCCATTAGGAATCATTTCTTGTAGCAACTTTGTCAAACCTTCCTTCAAAATTTCCATGTCATTCTTCATGTCTTCCATGTTGTCTTTCAGTTTTTCTTCTATACCATCAATATTAGCTTCTAAACCATTATTCAAACCATCCATATTAGCTTCCACGCCTTTCTTCAATCCATCCACATCTTTCTTCAAACCATCCATCTTAGCTTCTGTTTCATTTTTTATTACTCTTTGCAAGAGAGAAATTTGTTGCAGTTGGTCTCATAATTTTAATATACCATGTTGCACTTTTGCCTCTCCATGAGTCATAGTAGAGCCTTCTGAGGGATTAATGTGTGTGGAATTATTTTTGGGGGAAATTTTAGAACCCAATACTGATATCTCTGCTTCAATATGCCCTTGGAATCACTTCAAACCAATTTTTTCAAACAAGACTTTATGAAATTTTAAAAACAAAATACACACCTTTTTATTGATTTTGAGGATCTCGATATTGAAACTGATGTATCTATGTAAATTCGGATCCCCAATATTTTATATTAGGTCCTATAGTATCCCTTTGAATATTCTTTCCAATGGCACAAGTCAGACCTAATTTCGATTCTTTAAAGTTATGTTTGATCTCCCACAATGACCTAATTATGGACTAGTTCAGTGGAGCGAACTTGTATGGTGTGACACGTGTCACTGTTTTGACCTGCAGCTCTAAAATTGATACGCAAGAAACTAATGTATGTGTAATTTCAACTGCTTTTTGCAGAATTCCAATCTGATGTCTGAAATGAAAGTTATGAAGATTTTCCCTCGGCCACCTGTTTGCGATAAAATTTTGGAGCATGTAAAAACCCTAACTTCCTCAGATTATGTCTCCAAAAATATAGTGAAACAAGATCTAAAATTTTTACACGAATTTCCTAGGGATTTCGGCTCAAATGGGTTTTTTTCAACTTCTGAACCTTCGTAGAAAAAAATTTATAGCCAACATTCCAAGATGACCTATTTGCAGGAGCGAAACCCTAGAATCCAAAGCTTTGATACCAAATGTTATGAAACCAACTCACAAAATAAAATAAAATATAGATCAACAACTTATAAATTAGCCTCTTCAAGGGGGAAACCTGCTTTATATTAAATAAATGAACAATTCTTGCATGATACAAATGACAAAACCTCCTTTCTATATATAGGAGTCCAATGGGTCACAATATAATCCTAGCCGACATAAAAATAACAATGTAAGGGAATAAAAATAACAATAATGGGCTTCTATGGGGCATAATAATAACAATATTGGGACTACATGGGCACAAAAATAATAATAAGGATGCTACACTAACAATAAAAATAAGGGGATACATGGATGAAGGGGTCAACATCGGGTTGCCCTAGAGCCGAAGCCTCCCCCATGGACTCCTAGGGTTTCTACAACACTGCAATGGGAGTCGTCAGGGCTCTCCCTCGCCCTCACGGTGGCACCTCACATCTCTCGAGGCTCTATTTCTCTGCCTGATTCTACATTCTGTTAATGGCTTCCCCAATGGGGGTGGGGGGGGGGGGGTGAGCACCCCTCCCCCTCCTAAAAATCCTACATCTGACACATCAAATATGACCCTGAATGATCAGACCCCTCCCTCTGACTCTGTAGGCCCGTAGGCGGATGAAAACGCTAAACAAAATGACAAACAAGAGCATAATGACAATAAGGAGCAGAAGAAATCCTCCTCCTCCATGTGCATACCAGTAGCAGTCAGCCGACCAAAAATCGACCTACCTAGACATTGCATCAATGCAAAAATTCAATATATGAAGGACCATGCTCTCATTGGTAAATTCATAGGCTTTTGGCCTACTGAGAAAGCTCTATAGGGCTAGATTGCTTAGAAATGGAAACCAAACGGGCATGTTACCCTGCAGCTTGGACCAAAGGGCTTCTTCAACGCCATTTTCAACTGCATCGAGGACAAAAATCGAATCTTGGACGTTGGTCCATACTTCTTCAACTCCAGAGGCCTCTATATGAGAGATTGGGTAGAAAGGTTCAACCCAGACAAGGATGATTTTAACTGGGCTCCAGTGTGGATCTGAATGTATTCGTTTCCGCTAGAATACTAGGATGAGGAATCCTTAAAAGATATTGGAAATGTATTGGGAGAGTTCATCAAGATTGTTGAAGAAACCAAACTCAGACATTACACTTCCTATGCCAGGATATGCGTCTACATGCACCTGGCTAAAGCCCTACTAGATTTGGTAAGTCTCTTTCATGATGATTTTGAATGGGTTCAACCCATAGATTATGAGCATGTGCCTTTTTGATGCCGAAAATGCCATGAGCACAACCATTTGTTCAAAAACTGCCCCTTAAATCAAACTCCTAAACCTACTCCTGGCCTAGAAAATACTGATGCTGAAGGATTCACCAAAGTTCCCAACCGTAAAAAGCACGCAAAAAAACCTAATTCCATCCCCAAAGTCTCCCCTACCCCCCTACCAGCAATAGTTTCTATATCCTTGCAAATCAGTCTATCTTGGAAGAGGAATCCTCGTGTCCATCTTCTGAAATCCCACAACTGCCTCTCCCGATCCCATCGTTACTCCTTTGCTCATCCCCATCCCCCCTCTCCGTCACTCTGTCATTTAGAATTCCACCCCTCAGTCTAACCAGGCTAGCAAAGACAAAGCCATTGTCCTTTGGAATCCCACTCTAATGGAGATTGACGAAAAATCTCAAAAAGCATCTCAGGAAGAAGGATCTAAGGAAGAAATGAATCAACCTACCCACATGGAAGAAGAACCAGAGAGTATCGACCTAGGTGATCTAGACATCTTAGCCCTGGAGACGGCCTATAAATACAAATAATATGACAAGATACCCCCCCAGGCAGATCAAAAGCCTAGAAGTCGTTCTCTTTCAGGCTCAACAACGCAACTCTCTGGGACTTCAAGTAGGAAGCCCTTGGGATGGAAAAAATATCATAAAGGAGCCAAAGAAAATAGGGTGGAGGAAAGATCTACAAAGAACCATCATTGTGGGAGAAATACTAGTTGAATCTGGGTGATACCCCAAGCTGAGCAAGTTCATCCGGTCGGTCCCCCAGGGTTCTCAATGAAGCTCACCTATTGGAATATTCGAGGGCTCAACAGCCCCGCCAAGCATCGAATGATAAAGAACATGATAAAGAAAGAAAGACCAACTATTTTCTTCATGCAAGAAACCAAATGTACCAATACTACCCTCGACACCATCATCACCAAGTTATTGCATGGATGCAACTCCACTGCGGTTGATGCCCCGGGTGCCTCAGGTGGTCTGGCCATTGCCTAAGATACCCTGATCATATCGATTTCTGATATTCACGCTTCTCACAACTTCATTCAAGCTTCTTTTCACTTGATTGGCACCAACATCCATAGTCACCTCACCAATTTTTACTTCCCTCAAGTCCCTCTTTAGAAAATAACCATTCTGAAGATCACTTCAACATGATCACTAATCTTGAGGAAAAAAAAGGAGGACACCCCAGGCTTGAGATGGACAGTATCAGCTTCAAATATTTCATTCAAAGAAATTGGCTGATTGATCTTCCCTTTTCTAATGGTATGCATACTTGGAACAATATAAGAACTGGCTCACAGCAGATAGCCTCAAGATTGGACTGTTTCCTCATCTTTGACAATGCAATACATCTGGGAGGCGACATATACTCCTCCATTCTTCCATTTGATGGCTCTGATAACTGTCCAATCCTCTTGCAGTGGTCGCGTCCTAGAGCTACAAACAATCGACTGTTCTGTTTTGAGCACTTCTGGCTTTCTCATATGGACTTCAAATACTTGGTCACCACTTGGTGGAGCAGTTTCACACCACCTGCTGGCTCCAAAATGTATCAATTCCAAAAAAAAATTAAGAATCTCAAATACTTTCTCAAGAAATGGAACCATTACACTTTTGGGAACATCTTCCAGCATCAAAAGGAGCTGGAACAAAAAATTTCTAATCTATAGCTGCGCATCATTCAAGCGGGTAGATCAGACTCTCTGGCTCTCCAAGAAAAGATCCTCCTTACCAAACTAAATGAGCGACAACTGCAAGAGGAAATACTATGGAAACAAAAGTCAAGAATTCGATGGCTCAAAGAAGAGAAGAAGAACACCAAATTCTTTCATCTATCCACCATTCAGAGACGTATGCATAACGGTATAGCCATTCTCAAAAATAGTCAAAGGTAATGGCTAGAAGACCATGTCGATATAGAAAAATAACATCTTAGTCACTTCAATAATATCCTTCAAGAACCACCAGGAAATCGGTTGCAAGTAATCAACAAGATCACTCAGCACATCCCTAAGATTGTCTAAAAGGAGCACAATCAAATCTTACTCAAACTAGTTTCCCTTCAAGAATTTGAACAAGCTATGGCTCAGCTTAAAGACGGAAAAGCTCTTGGTCCTGACGGCTTCACTTCAAACTTCTTCCACTTCTTCTGGGAAAATATCAAGCTGGAAATCTGGGATTTGGTGGAGGAATCTAGAAGTATGCATTGGATCCTCCCATCACTCAATGCAACCTTTCTAGCCCTCATACCCAAATAAGAGCACTTTTTCACCCCAAACAACTACAGACTGATCGCCTTGTGCAATGTCATCTACAAGCTAATATCCAAGGTCATCGCCAACAGGCTTAAACCTCTCCTCCCTCTGCTCATCTCTCCATAACAGACAGGATATGTCGAAGGACGTCAAATCCTGGACAGGATCATTCTCACCCATGAAGTCATCCATTCTCTGAAGCATCTGAAGAAAGCAGGTATGCTCTTAAAAATTGACCTCTCTAAAGCTTTTGATAAACTGTTGGGATTACATCAACCAAATGCTCTTGGATTTTGGCTTCAGCCCCACCTGGACTCACAGGATCATGAGCCTCATCTCTTCACCTTTTTATTCCATTCTTGTCAATGGGGCTCCTTCTCCCCCTTTCTCCCCCTCTTGAGGTATTTGTTAGGGGGATCCTCTCTCACCCTTCCTCTTCGTCCTCATGGTGGAAGGTCTGGGACGTCTCATCCAGCATGCAACCTCTTCCCACTCTCTATGGGGTATCTCTATTCATGAAAATCCTCCCATCTCTCACCAAAATTTGTTGATGATAATATGTTTTTCGGGCACCCCTCTGTTCAAGAAGCCAGCACCTTCAAGTCATTACTCGAAATTTACCTTCAAGTCATTACTCGACATTTTCTCTGAAGCCTCGGGCACCACCATCAATACAGCCAAGTCTCAAATCTTATTTTTTAATACCCCAACCATCGTTTAGTGCAACACTGCCAGAATTTTAGGCTTCTCCATAGCCACTCTTCCCTCTAAATACCTTGATGCTCCTCTCATTGAATCAACTATCAAGCATTCCTCCTGGAAAGATCTATTGGACAAATTGGACACCCGCTTCTCATCATGGACTCACAGAACGCTTAATATAGCCAGCAGACTAGTCCTGATCAAATCAATCCTCCAATCCATGCCCCTTTACCTCTTCTCAGTGTTGGAAGCTCCTAAATGGGTTCTAAAGTGTATCAGAAATCTGCAACGGAATTTCCTTTGGGGAAATTCTGGTTTAAATCGAAAATTGGCTCTAGTCAAATGGTCAGATGTGTGCACTCCAAAACTGCCTGGGGATCTGGGGCTGAGAGATCCAAACCACAGCAACGCGGTCATGGGTGCTTGCATTTGGTGGAATTGGCTATCCAAACCTCACACCCCCTGGGCACGATTATGGACAGCCAAATATGCCAACAATAGGTCGCTGGAAGATCTTATTCATCTTACCTCTAAGGACTCTAGATCTCTCATCTGGAATGTGGCCAAGCAACACCGGGCTATCATCTAAGAGCATATTTTCTAGGAAATCAGAT
This sequence comes from Pinus albicaulis, assembly GCA_034641835.2. Classification (NCBI taxonomy): domain Eukaryota; kingdom Viridiplantae; phylum Streptophyta; class Pinopsida; order Pinales; family Pinaceae; genus Pinus; species Pinus albicaulis. The sequence goes on along the minus strand of JAXQQM020064846.1, from coordinate 47,798 downwards.
CAAGAGCCTTTGCTCTCTTCTGGGAGGACTCGTGGCAGCAATTACCCAAATTTACGGACCTCTTCCACACACCCAGATGGCAAGTTGCAAAACAAGCTCAATTGAAAAATAAAGTAAAGTTCTTCTGGAAACCCCCCTCTATCTCTGGATATCATCAATGGCTCCCCGCTACTCAATGGTAAGAGAACTGGCAGGAGGAACTGTATGACAAGATTGACAATGAACTAAGAAAAAGGAAAATCAGATGCACAAAAGATCTGGATATTCTCCGATGGGGCTACACTACTTAAGGTACTTTCTCCACCCGGGAAGCTTATCATCTGTTAATTTTTGCTATTCAGGACCACTAGGATATGTTATGGACCCAATTTTGGAGACCAGACATCTGGCCTAAAATCTCCACCTTTCTTTGGCTACTCAGCAAGAAAAGGATTCTCACTTGGGACAATCTCCTCAAGAGGGGATTCATTGGCCCCTCAAGATGTCCCAATTGTCTACAGCATGCTGAAACCATTGTTGAACCTCATGATTACCCTCTATTTTACATTTTTTCTCACCTCATTCCACCACTTTTCCATAAGATCACAAACCCTAATCAATGAAGAATGTTAAGGTTTTGTCTTAAGGATGCATTTAAATGATTGTCATATTATATTTTCATGATTTTTCTATTTGGATAAGTTTTTGCATCTTAGCTACGGAATGCAGCCTGTTCTACAACTAACTATGCATTCCATAGCCACTCTTATGGTTTAGCAGGTTCCAGGTGTCAGTTGAGGAATTGGGCCACATGGGTGTTTCTAGAATCTTGCCTACATGGATTCTATCCTACTCACACGGTCCAGATCGACATAAAAAGGAGCCTAAACTTATGGTCAAAGTTACAAGTCAAAGAACGTTACCTACAACAATAGGACTCCTGATTTTCTCTTCGTAGCAAATCATGAGTCCAAAAATCCTATTTCAATTGTAATTCAAGTTAGACACCTGTAGCTAGTTTAACTTGCATTTATTTATGTAATTTCTCTTTAAATATTGGTTCCACAGAACTGAGAGACATTTCATTACAGTTCAGATTTCTAAGTGGATACTCTGTTTCCAGACCTTTTTTTATCATAATAAAGAAGTTTAGTTTGCCAAATGCTTTCTTGATTACATCTTTAACAAGCTAGGAGTTCAACCGCATCAGTTGCAGAGGGCCCCTGCTTCTGAAGGAGGTTTTTATTGTGTTTTCTAGTTAGATTTCCTTTACTCTGTTTTAGCAATTTCTGTTTCTAAATAGGATTATGCTTCATTTCCATATTTCAAATAGTTTAATGATAAATTACAATTATGCAGACTTACTCTTCCAAAACATTTCATGAAAATAGAAACTCTGTTTTCAAAATTGGATTAAGGATTGAAGTGCTAAGAAACCATAGTTGTTTAGTTTTAATGTTCCTATCTTTTATTTCCATTAGAACATAGTTGTCAACTGTTGTGTTAGCAGATGTTTATGAAAGCCATTTTCAATATGCTAAACCTACATTAAATGGTTAAATATCTCACTCATACAGTGGTTGAATTTATCTTGCCTATTGTTATTTGCTTGCCAAAAACTAAGGCATAATTGATTTCTCTGAAAAGATCTCAAGAGGTTAAACACTTTATATTTGAATGTGGCAGACAATTCAATTATACATTAGTTGATTTTAGTTAGGTCTTACATGATTTTACTTTCAAGATCCTCACTTAATTGCAAAAAATCATCTTCCTAAAAATCACTCTAGAAGGAATTGATCTAATCATGTTTTCAAATGATATGGTTGAATGATTAATGAAATGCAATTTCTGAGTTATCCATTTGCAAAGTTTTCTTAGTTCCTTAGTTCAAACAGGTGTATTTAGTTACCTAACATTACTTCAAGAAGATCACTCTTTACAAATTGAATAATTGGAGTAACTAAACACATCTTAGATATTTTCATTTGCATTCTTTGTTTTCTGTTCTAGGACCTTAGCAGACTAAAGTAAAAGCAATTGCTAAACTCCATCTCAATAGGGTCATGCCTAACAATTGAATGTTGAGGTAACCAAAGGTACAATAGTTGATTCATTTTTCTGCTTTCATTTAAGATAGGCATTGTAATTTTCAATCTTAGTTTTAGAAATATATCCATGGATTAGGACTAATAAATAGATTAGATAGATGCTTTGATTTCCAAAATAGGTCTTCAACTAGCCCTCAGTTTTTGGTATGTTTTTTATGAAAATTAGATTAGTTTTGGTACACTTCCTTTTCTTCCTTCTAAAATACATTTAGATTCACATAAGTCTTTCCATATATTTAGATTAACCATCCTTATATCTCAAAGAACAAAACCCCCCCTAAAAATAACATAAAACACAAAACAACGAAGTAAGGAATATGTTGCTTAAGCACATATGGTGCACCACACTTCATCATTTTACTAGCCCTGGTTGATAATTAATAAAAGAAATTTAGGACGCTAAATTGACTAAACATTTTGGCACCATTGCCGGGGAAGTGTAACTAGGTAGCCTTATTTCTTACATTCAAAAAAAAAAACAATGATATGCGTAGAGAAAGAGACTCTAGGCGCAGATTCATAGCTAGAGGCAGAAGCTTAATCCCTACAACACTACACGATCCACCTAGACCAAGAAGTAGTACACCACCATCTCAAACTCATATCCCATATTTTACTAGTCATAGACTTCCAGAAGTTCTAAGATCAGATATCCAGTTAGGAGGATCTCCTACTTCATCCACTGAGGCAATCTTAGAGGAAGAAGATCCTAGGACTCCAACAGAAGGAGTAAAATTTTTCACTTCTACAGGGGAACATATTCTAGCTTAAGATTTAGAAATCCCTAGTGAATAGGAAGAAGAAGAACCTTTCTTCAACATATGATTGATAGAAGAACCAGAGGAGCATTTAACCCTGCAGGCTGAACCTTATATTAGCTCTGGAGAATCTATCATGGCAAGAAGAGGAGAAGAAGGAGGAGAGGGAGAAGGAGAAATTTTTAATGGAGAAAATGTACTATTTGGAGGCATTATAGGTAGAGGAGGATATGGAGGAAGAGGTAGGGGAAATGCAGAAGGAGGTAGAGGTAGAAGGGGAACTGAGAGTTCTTTTGGATTCCCTATAATAAATGAAGAGACAAATGCTACCATGAAAAATATCTCACCTTCTGTTCTCCCAAAATTTCATGGATTAAAAAGTGAAGAACCTAAGACCTTTTTATTTGAATTTGAAGTCTTGTGCAGAACTTATGATTATCTACAAGATGCTCAAAAACTCAAATTTTTTCCTTCAACATTGAAAGGAGCAGCTCTAAAATGGTTCATGATTCTAATCACTAGGTCTATTATGACATGGAATGATATGAAGAGAGCATTTCTAGAAAGTTATTTGGACTATTTTATAACTATTAATCACAAAGAGGAAGTTTTTAAGATGATGCAAAAAGAGGATGAAAATTTGGAGGATTTACTTCAAAGATTCAACTATAGCATTAAAAGAGAAAAAAGGGAAAATCTAGATCAAGACACTCTAAAATCTCTTTTGTTGAAAACAATTAGAAATAAATGGATAGATATCCTTAACATGATGGGGAAGGGAGACATATCTCAACTTCCATTACCTGATATTGGGGAACTATGTATTAATTTTTCAAGAGGAAAATAAAAAAATTTGAAAGGACCAAGAGATCCTGCTCTTGCTAGGGTAAACAAATTTGCAACTGGAACAGTGAGTAGGGCAGAAATTGGAAACCTGCCTGATGAATTCAAATAAGACATTTTAGGGAGTCTTAGTGAACAGATAGACACCCTTAAGTTTCAAAACAAACAGAAAGCCGAGACTGATGTTTTGTCTATTTTCTGTCCAAAATGCAGAAAGAAACATTCTTTGAGAGAATGTCCTCTTGAAGCAAAATTCATAGAATCCTGTATGATTTGTTCAAAAAATCATGAGACTAAGAATTTTCCTTCAATTCCTAGTCTTAAGGATGTTTTTCAAGAAGAAACAACATCAAATCCTATATAATATCTTTGTTTTGTCTCTAGAAGACCATGGCAGGGGCCACAAAATCAAGGGTTTAACAACCAAATGAATAATCAGCCCCCAAATTGGAATTCTTGGCAGCAACCTTGGCCCCAATCTCAATTTCAATATTAACCTTGGGCTCAAGGAATACAAAATCCATATGGAATATTTTCTCAATACTATCAATATCCTCCATCATATCCAAATTATCCTCCCCAACCAATTCCTCAAAAAAATCAACAACCTCCAATCCAAAACCAAAATCCACAACTCTCACTACCATTCCCTCAGAGAAAAAATTAGTTACCTGCCCAACCATTACCAAACCCCAACAATAAAAATCCTCAGAATACCTATATGATAGAAGGTCAGCAATTTCCAACCTATATGATTACTCCTCTATATCTTAATGATGTCCAACTAAGATCTGGTAGGATATTATAAAAGAGGAAGCCTTCTGTAATCATCCAAGAACAAGAAAATTTTGAGGAAGATTCTCTACATCTCAATAAAAGTTTTGAGGAAGAAGTAACTCTTCAAAACCAAAATTCTGAAAATTAAAAGAAAAAACAACCAATAAATTCAACTCTTGTCATAGAGAAACCATCAGTATCTATTTCTACACCTCCTTTTCCTGAAAGATTACAAATTGATAGAGGAGTAGAAAAACATATTATGTTGCCTAATTATGATTTCCTAGATGAATTGAAAAATATTTGCATCAAAATCCCTTTGTTACAAGCCATGAAGAAAATTTCAATTTTAGCTAAAATAATAAAGGAGTTGAGTATGAAGAAACCAAAAAGAAAAATAAAAGAAATAAAAAGAATCCATCTTGTAGGAAAAATAACAGACATAATGATGGGAAAAATTTCCATTCAAAAATATTTAGATCCCAGAAGTCCAGTTGTAAAAACACATATCAATGGAGTTGAAATTCTAAATGCATTTATTGATTTAGGAGCAGCAATAAACATCATGAGCAAACAGACCATGGAACAACTTAAGCTTCCTAATCTTCTTTATACACCTACATTACTACAATTAGCAGATAGCTCTATAATCAAACCAGATGGTGTGTTAGAAGATATTTCAATGTCTTTAGATTCTTGGGATTATCCTGTTGATTTTATGATATTAACCCCTAAGAAAAATCTAGGAGGACACCCACTCATACTAGGAAGACCTTGGTTGGCTACAGTTGATGCTTTCATTAGCTGTAGATCTGGTGACATGTATATTTCTGATGGTAATTCAACTAAGAAATTCACTTTGTATCCTCCAGAAAGAACAATCACAGCTCTATAGATTACAAAGAATGGATTGATGATGAAGAAGATATACAACATCTCTTTACTATTTCAAACATTAATGAAGATAGCCAAATCTTAAATACAATAGAAAATTATGAATCTTCTCTAGAATATTAACATGATCAATTTCAAGAAAGATCCAATATTGAATATTTATCATCTAGGCAGATGTCTCTTTACTCTATGGAAGAATTTGGTAGCTCTACAGTTGAAATCTTTCCAGGGAAAACCTTGAACATAAACAATAACTTAGAAAAGTTACAACAAGAGAAGCTAATCAAAACATTACAACAACATTCATCTACATATGCATGGGAATACAATGACATGAAAGAAATTATTCCTAAGTCTTGTATACATCACATTTACATTGAGGAAAATTGCAAACCTATTAGACAGCCTCAAAGAAGGATGAATACAAATCTTAGGGAAATTGTGAAAGAAGAGTTGCAAAAGTTGTTAAATGTAAACTTCATCTATCCAAGTTCAGAAAGTTAGTGGGTTTCTCCTTTAGTGATTGTACCCAAGAATAATGGTAAATGGAGGGTATGCATTGATTATCGAGAATTGAATAAAGCTACCCTTAAAGATCATTTTCCTTTGCCTTTTATAGATCAAGTGTTAGATACATTAGCAGGTAAGAAGTATTTCTCATTCCTGGATGGTTTCAGTGGTTACAACCAAATTCAGGTTGCACCTGAAGATCAGGATAAAACCACATTCACCTATCCATGGGGAACTTATTCCTACCGAGTACTTCCTTTTGTATTTTTCAATGCACCTACAACATTCCAAAGGGAAGTACTAGCAATTTTTTCTGATCTAATACATGATTGTGTGGAATTGTATATGGATGACTTTACAATTTATGGTAATACATTTGAAGAGGCTTTAGAAAACTTGGAAAAGGTTCTTAAAAGATGTAAGGAATCAAACCTCTCACTAAGTCATGAAAAATGTTTCATGATGTTTACTGAAGGGATTGTTTTGGGACATCACATTTCAGGAGATGGAATTAAATTTGATAAATATAAAGTTGAAGTCATCTCCAAGTTATCAATTCCAAGTTTCCAAAAGGATGTTAGAAGTTTTCTAGGATTCACAAGGTATTATAGAAGATTTATAGAAAATTTCACCAAAATAGCATCCTCACTCTTCAAAATACTCACCAAATATTGTGAATTTAGTTGGAATACTGACTGCCAGTTAGGATTTGAAACCTTAAAAGCAAAAATTTCTTAAGCACCCATCTTAAGAGGGCCTAACTGGAAACTACCTTTTCACATTTCAACAGATGCTTCAGACACAACTCTAGGAGCTGTGTTAGGACAAAAATACTTGATCCCCTATGTCATCTATTACACAAGTAAGAATTTGACTCCCCAGAGTTGAATTACACTGTAACTGAAAAGGAATTCTTAGTTGTTGTTCATGCTATCAAAAAATTCAGACATTACATAACAGGATATGAAACCTTTGTTCATACAGATCACTCTGCAATTAGGTATTTAATGAATACATCTATTACTAATGGTGGAGTTACAATATGGTTATTGCTCCTACAATAATTCAACATTACTGTTCTAGATAGGCCTGGAAAACAAAGCACGGTTGCTTATTTCCTATCTAGCATTCAAAATATCAAAGATAACACTCCAGTTGAAGATAAATTTCGTAATGAATATATTTTTGCAATAACTACTCGGACCCCTTGGTTTGAAGATATTTCCAACTACTTAGTTACAGGAAAATAACCTTCACATTTGCATTCTAGAGAGAAAAGGGGAATAATTCAATTAAGTGCAAGATATTCATGGATTACTAATGAATTGTATAAGACAGGTCCAAATCTTATTATCAGAAGATGTGTTTGAGAAGATGAAATGCCTGAAATTCTTAAGGCATGTCATGATGAACCTTATGGTGGACATTTTGCTGATAAGAGGAAAACCTATAAAATCCTTCATTTAGGATATTATTGGCCATCCATCTTCAAAGATGCCAAAGAATATGTCAAAAGGTGTGACAGTTGCCAAAGGGTAGGGAAACCTGCTCCTTCAAATGAAATGCCATTGCAGCCTTAGGTACTCATTGAACCTTTTAAAAAATGGGCCTTGGATTTTGTCGGACCTATCAATCCTCCATCTACACAAAAGAAGTATATTTTGGTATGCACTGATTATGTCACTAAATAGGAAAAGGCTAAAGCATTACTTTTTTCTAATGAAGGATCTATAGTTAATTTTTTTTTTGAGGATATCTTCACTCATTTTGGTGTTCCAAGAGAAATTGTAACAGATCAGGGCTCTCAATTTACATCAAAGATGGTGAAAAGGCTTGAGGAAAATTACAATATCAAGCACAAAAAGTCTACTCCTTACCATCCACAAGAAAATGGTCAAGTTGAATATACCAATAAGGTGATTGAAGGAATTCTCACTAAGATTGTTCATCTACAAAGAAGAGATTGGGCAGATAGGCTTCCTGAAACCTTATGGGCCTATAGAACTACACGGAGGAACACAACAAGACATACTCCCTATGAACTTGTTTATGGGAAGCAAGTCATGTTCCCTATAGAGTTTCAGATCAAAACCTTCAAGATGGCAGTTTAATTGGGACTTGATTTATCAGAAGCATAGAAGCATAGACTGGAGAAACTCAATGAACTATATGAAATTAGACAAGATGCAGTCCAAAGAACCAGTATAGTCCAGCAACAAAGGACTAAATGGCATGACAAGTATATCAAAGAGAAAAAGTTTCAAGAAGGGGATTGGGCACTCTTGTTCGATTCAAAGTTCATGGATTTTCAAGGAAAGTTTCAGACTCATTGGCTTGGGCCATATGAGATTGAAAAAGCATTTGATAATGGAGCAGTGAAGATCAGAACAATAGATGATGAAAATGTATATCTTCTTGTGAAAGGTCATCGGTTGAAAGTATATCATAAACCACTTTCAAAAGAAGATTTTGTCAAGAAATTTCAAGATAATATTGATATGGAGTTAGTGAAGAAGAATTCTTCTTCTTCACAAACTTAGATTTTATTTTTCCTACATGATAAAAAAAAACATAAAAAAATAATAATAATTGAAAAAATAGAGTGTATAAGTATGAAAACCAATCAATGATTGGCTTACTTGTGCAGAAAATACAGGGTGAAAATCAGAGCTCTCTGACATCCTATATTTTCCATTTTTTTTCTGTAATAAAGTATTGAAAACTACATTCATATTTGCAGTTCATAATCTGCAAATTCAGTTTCATTCCATCACACTCCAATGTCATTCCATATCATTCCACTTTCATTTCATTTTCACATTCATTCCATAAGTCATATTTCACTTTCATTCCATATTTCTCACTCATTCCATTCATGTTCCATACTTTAAAAAAAATAATAAAAAAATAATACATTCTGCAGCTGAGTGCATTCTGCAGCTGATTCTATTCTGCAACTAATTTGATTCTGCAGCCACTTCAGCAATTCTGACATGATGATTGCAAAAGGGACGAAAGGATTATGTTTGAAAGCCACCATGCTACAAAAGAGTACTCAAGGAACAACATCAAGCAAACAACAAACAAAAAGGTTAAGTTCTGAGGCAAAGTGTAAAAAAATATTTTTAATAGCAAAGTTAAAAACATGAAATATGTATAATATGTACATTCATATGTTCCTTGACAACCCATCATTTGAATTGATTACAATCCTCATAATGATATATCTCGACCATATCCCTCATATAAATTTGCATAATGGTCCATCATTAATATCCTTGATTGATGACTAACGGTCATGATCATGACGTGACCTACTTGTCTACGTCTCTCCAAGACCGTATCACTTAATTATTTCCTACATCTCACCATAAACCCTCCATCAGATCTGTATCTCATTCATATCCATCAACTCTGTAGCCAATTCATTTCTACAAAACAGAGGGGTAATTCTGAGAGTTGAAAGCACTTTGCATAGAATAAGGATGGGTTTGATTGTTAGAACAAAACCAGTGGGGGTAAAATACATGGAAGGATACCCACAGGTTAGAGAATTGCTACAGAAAGCTGGATGGTAGAGGTTCATAGAAAATTTCAATGGTTTTCATAAGGAAATTACAAAATCATTTGCCTGGTCTTTTGATGGAACCGAGGTATAAATTGGGGACATTCAATTTACAGTGACAGAGTCATTCCTGACTAAAGCTATAGAAATTTCGAGGCATGGAGAGAGATGGTTCAAGAAAAAATAATTCCATAATGAATCATGGAAGGTGATACTTAAAAACTCAAGTATGGATGTCTCAGTTTTTAGAAAAGGAATCCCAAGTACAACCCTTAAAAGCAAATGGAGGAATATGCTTTTGATTTTGCAGAAATTCATAACTTGTGAAGGAAGATTTGGAACCATGTATGTTTATCATATCCATTTATTAATGAATTTTCCAGAAAATGGTGAAATCAACCTTCCTTTCTTTCTGCTCAACAGTTTAAGAAGAATGGCATAAAATGTACAAAAGAGAATACAATCCATAGAGACCACTATGCATCATCATGGCTTGGTGAAAATATTGATTGAGTTTTACTTAAGGAGCATAGGAGACACTTTGGAAGATTTCCTTGTTAGGAATCATTTTCAAGAACAACCAGAGTCACCACCCAAGGAAGAGAATGTTAGGAGAAGTAAAAGAAAGAAAACTAATATGATTGTTGAAAACAGACCTAAAACTTCACTACAGAGGAATGAGGAGAAAATAATTTCTGAGGAACTGACAGAAATTAGGAAACAAATTAAGGCTAGAGGAAAGAAAAAGAAAGAGAGTGAGGTTACAAATGAAGGGAATGAAAGTCCTCCAAAACTAAGAATAAGCTCTAGACTCCGAGGCATTATGAATAAGACTTTGTCCAAAGGGACAGATCTCATAAATATAGAAGAGGAAACCCCAATTCCATCACCTGTTGATAATTCTCCTATGTACAGTCCTCAAAACTCTCTTGTTTATCATTTTGAAGAAGGCCCCAGCAAAATATCTCCTGGTATAGATCCAGTTCAGCAGCAAATATATGATTATGTAGAGTCATTGGAAATAAGAAGTGCCTCAGTGAACCAAGAACCACCTGTCAATCCACAAGAACCTATAATTAATACTCTTAAGAAGGATATTTATGAATTAGAGATATTGAACAGGCACATCAAGCGAGAGAATGAGATTTTGAAGGAAAAAAACAAATTGGAAAAGGAAATGCATGATAATATTACTCTGCAGCTAGGACTATTGCATAAGGAAAAGAGGAAATTGAAGAAGAAGAGCAAGAGATTGAACAGAGAAATCATAAACCTCAAATTCAAACTTCTTATGAAAAGGCCAAGAATGACATTGACTTCAAAGAGGAACAAAAGAATAAGGTTAGATGTCCTAGCTAAGGTATCTGAGCAAATGTAGTAGGGGATAATAACTCAAAATTTTGGAAAATTGCATGAGAACATGCAATGATTTTGCAGTGGGGGTATGTTGAACCTCAGGATTACCCTCTCTTTTACAGTTTTTCTCACCTCATTCCACCACTTTTCTATAAGATCACAAACCCTAATCAATGAATAATGCTAAGGTTTTATCTTGAGGTTGCATTTAAATGATTGTCATATTACATTTTCATGATTTTTCTATTTGGATAAGTTTTTGCAATTTAGCTACAGAGTGCAGCCTATTCTATAGCTAACTGTGTGTTCCGTAGCCACTCTTATGGTTTAGCAGGTTCCAGGTGTCATTTGAGGAATTGGGCCACATGGGTGTTTCTAGAATGTTTCCTACATGGATTCTATCCTACTCACATAGTCTAGATCGACATAAAAAGGAGCCTAAACTTATGGTCAAAGTTACAAGTCAAAGAACATTAACTACAGTAGTAGGACTTCTGATTTTCTCTTCGCAGAAAATCATGAGTCCAACAGTCCTATTTCAATTGAAATTCAAGTTAGACACATGTAGCTAGTTTAACTCGCAATTAGTTATGTAATTTTTCTTTAAATATTGGTTCCACAAAACCGAGAGACAGTTCAGTACAGTTCAGATTTCTAAGTGGATACTCTGTTTCCAGACCTTGTTTTTATCACAATAAAGAAGTTCAGTTTTCCAAATGATTGCTTGATTGCATCTTTAAAAAGCTAGGAGTTCAACCACATTAGTTGCAGAGGGCCCCTGCTTCTGAAGGAGGTTTTTATTGTGTTTTCTAGTTAGATTTCCTTTACTTTGTTTTAGCAATTTCTATTTCTAAATAGTCTTATGCTTCATTTCCAGCTTTCAAATAGTTTAATGATAAATTAAAATTGTGAAGAATTACTCTTCCAAAACATTTCATGAAAATAGAAACTTTGTTTTCAAAATTGGATAAAGGATTGAAGTGCTAAGAAACCACAGTTGTTTAGTTTTATTGTTCCTATCTTTTATTTCCATTAGAACATAGTTGTCAACTGTTGTGTTAACAGATGTTTATGAAAGCCATTTTCAATATGATAAACCTACATTAAGTGGTTAAATATCTCACTCATACAGTGGCTGAATTTATCTTGCTTATTGTTATTTTCTTTCCAAATACTAAGGCATAATTGATTTCTCTGAAGGCATCTCAAGAGGTTAAACACTTTACATTTGAATGTGGCAGACAATTCAATTATACATTAGTTGATTTTAGTTAGGTCTTACATGCTTTTACTTTCAATATCCTCACTTAATTGCAAACAATAATCTTCCTAAAAATCATTCTAGAAGGAATTGATCTAATCATGTTTTCAGATGAGATGGTTGAATGATTAATGAAATACAATTTCTGAGTCATCCATTTGCAAAATTTTCTTATTTCCTTAGTTCAAACATGTGTAATTAGTTACCTAACATTAATTCAAGAAGATCACTCTTTACAAATTGAATAATTGGAGTAACTAAACACATCTTAGATATTTTCATTTGCATTCTTTGTTTTCTGTTCTAGGACCTTAGCACACTAAATTACAAGCAGTTGCTAAACTCCATCTCAATAGGGTCATGCCTAACAATTGAATGTTGAGGTAACCAAAGGTACAATAGTTGATTCATTTTTCTACTTTCTTTTAAGATAAGCATTGCAATTCTCAATCTTAGTTTTAGAAATAGATCCATGGATTAGGACTAATAAATATATTAGATAGATGCTTTGATTTCCAAAATAGGTCTTCAAATAGCCCCTAGTTTTTGGTATGTTTTTATGAAAATTAGATTATTTTTGGTACACTTCCTTTTCTTCCTTCTAAAATACATTTAGATTCACATAATTATTTCCATAGCTTTATATTAACCATCCTTAGATCTCAAAGGACAAAAGCCCCCCTAAAAATAGCATAAAATACAAAACAACGAAGTAAGGAATAGGTTTCTTAAGCACATATGGTGCACCACACTTCATCAATTTACTAGCCCTGGCTGATAATTAATGAAAGAAATCTAGGACACTAAATTAACCAAACAACAGTGACCACAGAAAATTGGCACTCAAGGACAAGCTCAGGAAAATCAAAATGGAGATTCCATAAAAGAAGAAGAACAATTAGAAGGCTCCAGAATCTGTGGCGGGTGAAGCTTTGGCCTCACGGTTTGAGTTGGACTTATCTCTCATAACATGCATGGCATCAACTGTGATGGGATCTATGTGGTACTTAGATAGTGGAGCATATTTCCACATGACATGAAACAAAGAAATCTTTAGTATCTTGGAGGATAAGGATCTTGAGATGCACATCTAGATGGGTGATGACAGGAGCTATAATGCTACCGAGAATGGTACAGTTACTTTACAGAGACAATTCAGTAAACCTTTCTTATTAAAAGATGTCATGCATGTACCAGGCTTGAAAAATAATTTAGTTTCAGTTTCTATGTTGGAGGATCTTGGATATGATGTGGTTTTCAGTGAAGGAAAGTTGTTACTTCATCACAAAGCCACAACATATGTAAAGAGGATTGGGGTTTGTGTGAAGAACCTCTACAAACTTGATGTAGATGGTTGCACAACATTGAGCAGTAAAGCAGGGAAGGTGGTGATCCAGGATACAAGTGCATTATGGCACAAGAGGTTAGGCCATCTACACCATAGTGCTTTGAGGATCATGCAACAAAATTCTACAGGTCTTCCAAAGGGTACTCTTACGCAGATAGGCACATACAAAGGCTGTACCATTGGGAAGTATACTAAGGAGACCTTTCATGATAAGGAGAACCGAGCAATGAAATTCCTTGAGAGACTTCACTCAAACGTGTGTAGACCATTATCTATGCCTTCCACAGCAAAGCAAAGGTATTATGTGATTTTTGTTGATGATTTTTCTAGAAAGTTTTGGATCTTATTCCTGCAGAAGAAAGATTAGGTGTTCTCAAATTTTTGTGAGTTCAAATCACTGGTAGAGAAAGATACAGGGAAGAAGGTGAAGGCTCTAAGGAGCGACAATGGTGGTGAGTATATCTCTAATGAATTCAATAACTTCTGTGCCAAAGAAATAATTTGAAGAGAAATGATTGCACCTCATAACCCACAACAGAATGGGGTTGCAGAAAGAAATAATAGATCAATTGTGGGACAACACGAGCTATGTTACATGATTAGGGCCAATCATTGCACCCATGGGAATAGGCATGCAACATAATGGTATTTGTGCAGAGGATTCATCATCGGACACTTGGCATGAGTACACCAGAGGAGGCCTTTTCAGCTAAGAAACGCGATGTTTCATATTTTAAATTTTTTGGCTCATCTGTCTATTGCAATGTGACCAAATATGCCAGGAAGAATCTAGAACCAACAACCAAGGTTTGGATGTTTTTGGGGTACACTGATATACCCCACAACTATCGGGTGTATTTTCTGGCTAACGGGATGACAATTGTGAGGAGAGGTGATAGATTTGATGAGGAGAAAGCCATGCGATTGTCCCTTGAGAGGGAGCTTGACTTGCATGTATATTCGGGACTCTTAGTTCCAAAGGATGAACCTCAGGATGTGGAGCATCCATGATATGAGGATTATGGAGTGGTAGAAAACACTCATGCAGATCCATCCACCAGAAATGGTAGGAAGCGCACTAGAGAAGTTGACATATTGATGCTAGATGCAATAGAGAATGTAGGAGCACCTACATAACAACACAGGTAGAGAAGGTCCCCAGACAGGTACACTGGATACATGGCACTTATGCGAGATTGCGTTGTGACAAAACCATCCTCTTTTGAGGAAGAAGTGCAACAACCAACATGGGTTGATGCCATGGTTCAGGAGTATGACTCCATTATCAGAAACAGTGCATGGGAAGTGGTCCTAAGACTAGTGGGGAAGTCAGTGGTTGGATCTAGGTGGACTACAAGGTGAAGAAAGCAGTATATAGGAGTGTGGAGAAATACAAGGCTAAATTTGTGGCCCAGGGATTCTCACAGGTAGAGGGGATTGACTATGAGGAAAATTTTACACCGTTTTCAAGGTATTCATCGATTAGATATACCCTTGCACTCTCAGTGCAAATGGGATGGCAGATACATCAGATGGATGTAAAGACAACCTTTCTCAATGGAGTTTTTGAGGTTGGTTTCTAGTATTTCAGTTTGGTTTTTTCAGGTTGATAACATTTTATTTCAATTTCAGTAGTATGGCTCGAGTAGCATCTAGGAAAAGCAAGGCCACCCGTGGCTCCAATGGTCATGGGAAATAGGTTAAAAATGAATATTGTAATTCCGGTTCCTCCTCCGGTAAAACTCGTGGGCGAATACCCACCTCTCGGATAATTGAGGAAGCGAGAAAGCCATACCACAGAGGCTCGAACCCAGTCTGCTATCTTATATCTCAGTGGGAAGATGAGCTAAATGTGAAAGTAGGCATCCTCGACCCAAATTTGGAAGAATGGAAGAATTTGGTGCCAAACCCAGGGCACTCTTGAGGACACACCTCCAAATACAAGAAGACAGTTCACCTATATTGTCTAATGAAGAGCCTTCTGGTGAAAGCTCTAGAACATATCCCCTCAGGATCGATCACGCATACCTTGACTGCCCCAGATTATAGTCAAGATTTCTAGCAACTAAAATTTCAGTTACAGCAGCAAAGCAACTGCCTCAGTCACATTGAGAGGCACATCCCTTGCATACCACAACCTGAACTTCCTGGGTTGAGTGCTAAAGATCTAGCCCCAGTTGATTCTGTAGAATATGAATAGTCTCACAGTTTCCCTCTGTTTTAGTTTATAGTATATGCAACAGTTTTTGTATATTCAATATTTCCGGTATGTTTATAGTTATCTAGATGTTAGTATGTTTAAATACAATCATAAATTGCTAGCATGGATGAATAGACTGATTTTATACTGTTTTTGGATGGCTTATTATGTTGTTAGGTGGCCAACAAACTCAATTTCCCTCAGGGTCGGTTGAGAACACCTAACCATTCAAATGATGGATGTAACCTATTTTTTTCTGAAAATTAATGAAAAGAAAGGACCTAAAAAACTTTATATATATATATATATATATATAATGCGATTTCTATTAAATTTTAAAAATTATTAAATTTTTTTCTCAATTAACATACATTTAAAATTAATTAAATACATTATCAATATATGTTATATATAAAAATACTATTTGATATAATATTTATATGAGAAATTCATGGAGTAGATTTTTTTGTTTTTTGTATATATACATTGTTAAGTTACATTGTCTAGAGATAGTGATTTAGATTAAATTATGACCGACATAAATTGGATCAAATCAAATATGTGAACATTTATATGAATGCTTTTTAAAAAGAGAGTGAATGTTATTATATATACAGATCGGTACACAATCAAATCGATATGCAACTAGCATAAATGCATAGCACGAAGTTCAAAGCAATCAACAACAATCAACAATAACATGTTCAATTTGATATCCAATATGATTAATAATAAATTAATTAAATTATTTTAAAAAAATAATAAATTTCAATGTATAATGTTAAACTTTAGAAATTTTGATTTTTTTTTAAGATCAAACTCATATTACTATGGGTTTGACCAAAAAAAATTTACATTATCTACTGTTAGTCTGAATTCTAATCGCAAGTGTACAAAAAAAGCTCACTTTAGCTGTGCATAACAAACAGCTCTAACATCAAAGATGGCTGCCAATTTCTTTAGATCTAAAATTAGTTGATCAAGATAAATGCTGCAAAATCTAGATCTATGCAGTAAAAGACATTAAGCAGTAAATAAAAACAAGAGTTTCTCCATGCATCCAATAGACAAGACAAGAATATTTTTAAAGTTTTTGTATTTTTGACACTGAAGGGAATATAGAAAGATGTTACCAAATTCCCCCTCAATGGGATGGGTTCTTGTAAGTTCTAGCACTCGCATCTAAGATATCTCTCTCTTGATGGTGTAGAAAACCCGTACAAAAATGGAACTCAAAGGGAGCTCACAAGAAAAATGGTAGAAAAATATGACAATGATGGAGGATGAAAGTCGACTAAAAGATATAGATCTGTGAGTAGATCTTTAGGCAACAAAAGGTAGTGAGGAATGAAAACCCTTCTATTTATAACAAAATATTGAGTTAGTTCCGTATATTGGTGCATAATTAAAATATTATTAACCAATTCTAGATCCAACTTTTATGGAATATTTTATTATGTTTGTTAGAGGGAAAAGGAATTTGAATTTGGTCAAATCACTTTATTTCTAAATAATAAATAAATGATTTATTTATTATTTTAAGGATGTGTTGGAGTAATAATAAAATAAATAATGATTTATTCAATTATTTATAAATGATTAAGTCAAATTTAACAAGGAATACTATTTAAATAAGGTTTAAATAATTATTCTTAGAAAATAATAAGATAAATAATGATTTATCTAATTAATTTTCCTGTTTTGCGTTAAATGTGACCAGGAATATTAATTAAACTGTTGTTTAACTAATTATTCCTTGAGTAAAATAAAAAAAATGTGGATTTATTCAATATTTTCTCATGGGGTTTCCTGTTTAGACCATAAAAAACTTAATAAATATAGATTACTAAGTTATTTTTCATAGTGAAAGCAATTTTACTTAGGGTAAAATTGGTCTCACATGGTGTACTTTAGTCCATCTAATAGTAACAGGTTAGATGACCAAATAATGGTGTAACAGATTTCCCCCCATCGTGCGAGCATTAGGAGCTAATCGTATGAATGAAGTACGTTGTAAGAACTCAATCACTAGACACAGAAGGGGAAATCAGAGAGAGAGAAATACAAGGTAGACCAAAGCACTAGAGGACTAGACCCCGAGGAGGCGAGACTTACAGGTGCGAAAAGTCTCTTTTATGAGTGATTATTCGTGCTATAGGTGGCAGGGGAGGCATACCTATGCCCACCGAGACAAAGTACAAAGAACAACGTGTCCAGTAAGCAAGGGACTGAACTATATAGTACATGATGGCATGAACATGAACCAGATAAAAATATGATACTGGATCCCATATACATATTATGCCTAGGATAACAACCAAGACTTATATAATAATATATGAGTACATGAGATATAAGTACAACCAAAGTGCCCCTGTAAATAGGAAAGGGCTCTGAAAATCTGAATGATACATGAAAACTAAATGGCGCTGCAAGGGGCTAAGGCCGACATCATCAAATCTATGGATCTGCATCAAAGGCCGTAATGAAGAGATAATCCGGGCATGTGGGGGGTTCCCTGAAGGGCCACCCCCTCATGAGGTTTGAAACATCTCACACACACCCTGGGATCACCGGTAAAATCTGCTGCATCACTGAACCATCAAGTATACAGATCTCGATCATGCCGTAAGGAGCTGGAACTGAGAAACAATCAAGTCAAAGGGAAATAAGGGGTCCCTTTGCTTGATCTGAGGTACCGAACAAGAGTGGAAGTTGGAACCAAGGTACACCGCCCTCTAGACCTATCTTTTGGAATCAATGAACTGATGTCGACAGAAGGAGGTCCGCCATAGGTGAAGCGATAAGGGATCCTCAACTAAGGCACAAGAGAAAATAGTAGAGCGACTGACAAACTGACGCCAGGGATGATGATGAAATGGGGGGTATCGAGTAGCGGGCTGACGACTTCCCTTGTTAGAGCATGAAGGGCATGGATGACCTGGCAGCAACTGACACAATATCAAAGGGGACAGGGGACAGTAGGATTGAAGGCCATAATGTGCGACGCGAGAGAGGGACAAAGCAATGAAGGACGGAGGACTATAGCAGGATACAAAGGGACTCGGGATAGACTCCATGGATGTGATGATGACCCAACTCAAATGCTCTAAACAAGGGCGACTCGACTCGGGTTGCACTTTTTGGGGCAATATTTGCAACCTGGGTAGCAGGTTTTGGGTAGAAAAGTGCAACCTGTCCCAGGATTTTTCCTGAAAAATGCAACCTGGCAGAGAGGGGTTTTCTGTGTTGTTTTTTGGGAGAGAGCTGGGTTTTTATGCATTAATGTAGTCTTTCCTTTTTGTACATTGACAAATGTGATGGTTTGGTGCAGATATGGCATAATTGTGGATCAACTGGAGAGAGAGAGACCTGGACACATTACATTCGGAGATCCGAGAGAATCATGGTGTCCGCAATGCATTGGCCAAGTTTGGGGTCCTGAAGTTTGTGGAGAACCCTTTGATGAGATCAGGGGAGCCCTTGTTGGCCTGGATTGTCAGTTATTGGGATCCAGACCATGAGGTATTTATAGTGCAGGGGCACCGGATCGAGTTGACAGTCTAATATATATATTTTCTGGCTGGTCTCCCACCACTTGGGATGGTGGGGAATACTCAGCTAGTGTTACCGCGAGGGTGAAACATCATAGATTTTGTAGAGCACCATTGTCGACTAGGTCTCCATGTTAAGGGGACACGGATACCGATTGGGGATCTAGAGAGGTTACAGACGAGTACTATGGCCATAGTGATGCTGCGGATCCTCGGAAACCAAGCACTCCACCACATCACTGGGGGTCAGATGATGCTTGTTGAGAGTGTGTTGAGTGGGACCTACTATGGGTGGACCCAAATGATGTTGTCATCGTTGAAACGAAAGTTGTCTCTATGCAAGTGGCAAGTGAACCATGACTGTGCATATGGCACAATGTTGTGCTCACTCTTTTTTGAGAATATCTCGACACTTCGACCTCGTATACAGATCCAGGATGGGGACCCGAGGGAGCCTAGGATGCACCAGTGGGGGCGACTATTATGCAGAGGGGGAGGTGGGGCGGTCGAACGGGTTTTCCGACCCAATTTATTTTCTCATTGAGATCATATGCCAGTGTACATACATGACTATCCCTATATTGGGATGAGTTATCGTGGGGACCTAGACTTGCCACTGTCGCCTGGTCGAGTAAGGGGGGCTAATGGTAAGTGACAAGTTGCTAATATTTTATGTGCATTTTAAAGTTTCAAAATATTGTATATGGTACTGATTCTTTCACTTTTGGTATGCAGATACATCACTGGTAAAACTGGTCGGGTATATGGGACGACATGCAGTATCATGAGCTACAGGACCTAGTGGATCAAGAGCACCGCAAAATGAGGATGCAGCAGCCCTCCTAGAGGACATCCGTCGTAGATATGAGAGGCTTCTGACAGGTGTTTTAGAGTGTGGCTGGCAAGACTTGGATGACCAGTACATAGAGTCATGTATTGGTCTACCCTCAGAGTGTCGAGGGGTCATGCGGCGCATGGCGACTGCCAGATAGGGGATGCACGATCTACGAGCTGCAGGAGAAAAGTCATTGGCTCGGGATCCTCCAAATAGTGATTAGGTGTAGGGGCAGGTGGTGCCCCTAGTTTTTATTTTTGTAACATGCTATGGGCATGTCATATGTATCAAAGCTAATGGACTCTAAAATATTTTATACGACACATAAAATGGATATGCATCGTTTTGATGGTTTTATGTTATTGTCTTCTGTTAAATGCATGTGCTAAGTGCCAATCTAGAATATTGTTTGCAATGCTATCTACATAGTGATTTTGTGCTCTAGGTACATGACTGAATGTGATGATTTCAAATTCACGCATCAAAAGCTTCACTCGTAAATATCTTCTAAAAAGGATATGATTATGCACACGATAAACCTCACACTGCATCATATTCGGCCTGATTATTGGTGTCAGTACCAATGCATACACTGTTCGAGAGAACAAGCGAATGTAAGGGGGTAAAAATGG
Source organism: Pinus albicaulis (assembly GCA_034641835.2). NCBI lineage: Eukaryota > Viridiplantae > Streptophyta > Pinopsida > Pinales > Pinaceae > Pinus > Pinus albicaulis. The sequence continues at coordinate 27,175 of JAXQQM020064846.1, read as the reverse complement.
CCCAACCTGCTAAGGCTAGATTCCGAGAGTAGCAACTTGCACAATCGACATAACCGATATACAGTGTGGACGGGGGGTCCATCTAAAAGGTGCCACAAGTCAATAAATGAGAGGATGATGAAAAATGCTGGCAACCTAAACACAAGGTAGAGATCGAACAAACACTACTAGAGGGAGTGTTCTGGGTAGGATGTCTACCACCTGCACACCAACGGGTAGGTGGTGTGGCGGAGCTACCTTGGGGGTAGCTTTTGCTCAGGTCATGAAAGTCACCATAGAAACGGATGGTGCCATTCCGCTTATGGGCGGGAAAGATGAATTCAGGGGTGGAAAAGGCTTTCATAATGTCGTCATCACAGTAGAAGATGGGGTGACTGGAGGAAGAGAGACCACATGACGCGCCGAAGCTACCTGAATCATCATCATGAGAATAAATTTTCACATGCGCATTATCACGGGGGTTGATGGAAGAACAAGAAGATAAGGGATCCACTGATGTTGAGCCCAAGGTGATCACTAAAGGGAGGTCAAGCGAAATAGAAGGGGAAGTCTCAGAGGGAGCTTCCACCGTGGATCTCATGAATGAGGATAGGTAGAGGATGGTGGCCACAGGCTCCATCATCTCGAAATCAGGAGGGGGAATTTCAATGGGAGTGAGTAATTCCTCAAGCTGACCCGATGCATACTGCGCAAGGATGGGAGAGGCGGACTGGTTTTGTTCAATCTCGTACTCCCAAACTACCTCCAAAGAGGCGCGGTAATGCGTGAGGCGGGGAAAATGGTGGGTATAATGGCCATGGATATCACACAAAGCATAGGGTTGGTTGGTGTTAATAGTCTTAGGGTTCTTGGCTGCAATCGAAGAAGAAACAGAGGCTTCAGGGACCGTAGACTCAGGGAACGAAACATTAACTATGGGCTTGATAAGAGGAAACTTGGGACAATGATGGGTGGCATGACCGAAAACATCACACAAAGCACAAGGCTTTGGAGGCTGAGGAGGAGCAGGGTCATTTGGGGCAGCCTTGTCTTTTGGTGCCTTCTTGCAATTCTTTCCCCCTTTACCCGAAGTTGTCACAGCAAGAGAAGGTTCATGTTGAGTTGATTGAGGCACAGTAGCAGTGGGAGGGGTCATGGGGATCGGTTGAACCGGGGTCAAAGCAAGATAAGGTTTGGGTTGACTAGGTGAGGTAGCGGCTGGGCGATCGAGGTGCCAGATGGGAATCCCCAGGGTCAGGTTAGGAAGGGATAAGGTAGCCATGAAAAGTACTGAGAACACTCCAGGAGGGGGAGCTAGGAAGGGGAATCTGACCGGAGGGGTAATGGCCAGGTGGGACGGCTCCGAGATGGGTAAGGCCAGGAGGGACCGTGCCAGGAGGGTAAAGAGGCTCATGGATTCCAGCTGTAGGTAAAGGGCCAGGAGGAGGGTGTCCAGAAGGCTAAGTCGAAGTGCTAGGAGAAGGTTGCGGAGGGCGGGGCTGCTGACTAGAAGAAGCGGGCCACTTGAGGGAAGCTTGAGACAATTGCATCATGCAAACATTCGATAAGTTGGGATTAGAGATAGGAGGAGGAAGACCAGGGAATGAACCAAGCAAAGAGGAGTCTTTGTATACTCTGGGTGAGACACTGGTTAAAGGGTCGACGGTTTTCTTACCGGCCACCGAAGATATGATGGACTCGGGGGAGGTCTGAGACTTCGGTTCGTAATATGTCAACTGGTCAATGGTGACTATCTTTCAATTATGAGGAAAGGGCATCTTGCATTGAACCGCATATGGTACAACGGACATTTCATAGGTGTAGCTATGGCCCAATAGAATGTTTTAGTCTAAGGGGGCATCAATGACTTCTACGTCAACGCAAACAGTCTTGCTCGTAAGAGTAATAGGAAAATTGTGGAACATGGAAATGGGCTTGGAGGAGTGGCCATCCCATGCTCAGAGTGTGATAGTGGAAGGGTCCAACTCAGGTGATCCAATTTTCTTCCAAACCGAAGCGGACATCACACAGGTGGATGCCCCCTCATCAATGATACAACGAGAGACGTTGGCATTCTGAATCTTGACGGGGATTTGGAAGGCGACGGAAGCAGGAAGGGGAGCATGTTCTGACTAGTCAAAATCGAAGATGATCAAACAATCATCTGAAGGATATACAATGCCCATGGCAGATAGTAGAGCTTTTCGCTATGAAGGGCATGACTCGAGGAGTTCCAGCATTGAGATGGCGGTAGGAGATTGCGCGAAATCATCTACTATACTATACGAATGGGCAGCTTTTCCAGAAGTTGCATTTCAGCATAATGGTCCCTTGGGGATCTTGGTATGAACCTCTGCCTTAGGTGGATGGATCTGTAAAGGACCATTGGTTGTCGAAAGAGGATCTGTAGAACCTGAAGAAGGGGGCTCGGGGGCAGACGTAGCGGGAGGCTCGTTGTATTGACAGGACCGAGTCTGAAGGTTGAGGTCAACGGTAATGGGTTGGTCAGAGTTCATCATGAGAATCTGGTAATCAGAAGTACGAGATTGAGGAGGTTGACTGGCTGCTTGACCTTCAGGTGGTTGGGTAGCCACGAATCCTTGCTGAGGGAAAGGATTGGTAAACACAGCCAGCTGGATAGGTGCAACATTGGGAGGAACGGAAGTAGGGACTTGATGTCCTTGCGATGATGCTTGAGTCTCCCACATCTACCGCATCTGTGGTAAAAGAGGACAATCATGGGTGTAATGACCATAAACACTGCAACAAGAACAAGGCTTGTTCATGCGAACATGCCTATCCTACTTGGGCTGAGTGCCCTGTTGCTGGTTAGCAGTGTTAGGTGCATTACCTTGGGGATTAGGTCCAGGATTACTTGGGGAAGATTGGTTTTGGGTGTTTTTCCTCTTCTTTTTGGAAGTAGGAGGATTAGTCGCGCCCTACCGTGCATATACCTGCCCCTGGGGGGCAGTGGCTGCTGTTGCAGGGGTTGAGAAGGCAAGGGAGGCAGGGGTGCTAATGCTGGAGGAGCTGGAGCACTAGGCTGCAGATACGGATAATAAGGAGGTTGGGTAACATTGTGGTAAACAGGTTGAGCAAAAGGAGGAGGCATGCCATATCCTAGATACATGCTACCAAGAGGGGGAAAATTGTTGGAGGAGCTGGCCCCTCCCTGAGGGAAAACATAACCCATAGGAGGATGAGCATATGGATGAGAAAGGGCTCCAATGATACCGTCAGCGGCATGGGATGCCCCCGGTGCATTGGCACCATAGGGTCTAGGGAGATCAGGTAGAATGGTATAAACATAACCAGACTAAGCGTAGATCAAGTTATATTTTAACGAAATCTGGAGAGCAGCTTCTTCGGTTTGAGGGAAATGCGATGCGACATCTTTGCCGATAGTAGGTAAAAGGGATCTAAGGAACCAGTCCATGTAGCCAAGGTCTTCGAAGGTAAGGGCTCGACATAGGATATTTCTTCTCTGCCATTCCTATACATGATCGGATGGTGGGTCACAGACGATTGACGGAAAGAAGTCAAAATTTTGGTAACAATCATAACGAAGGGGAAGCTAGAAATAAGACAAAAAATCCCGGGAAAGAGTCGCAAAGGTGGTATGAGAGGAGGAGGCCTGATCAACATACCACTTAGAAGCTTCGCTAGTAAGCGTACGTTGGAACAACCGAAGATGGACAGAGTCATCGGTAATGGAGTTAGACGAACACCACATGTCGAAAGATCAAACATGGTTTGTAGGATCTTCTCCAGCAAGACCTTCAAACTTGGGGATGTCGGAAGGGAGCTTGGTTTGCATAGCAGGCCAACCAGCGTCATGGCGTATGGGGTCATTGATAAACTTGTTAAAATCTGGAAGATTGAGGCCTACCATATAGGGGAGCAAGGGAGCAGTCGGGGTAGTTCTTGTTGCGGTCCCACTAGTATTATTCCCAGCATTAGGGTCGGGGCTACTACCAGCGCTAGGTCCTGAACCAGACATGGTGAAGGTGACACAGGGAGAACTGGGAATGGAACTAGAAGGGGAGCCCAATGAACTAGAAAAGGAGTCGGAATGAGGACTCGGTGGAGGACTAACTTAGATCTTACGCGAAGGAGTAAGTCTTCCTAATGGAAACTGAGGATGAAGGCCAAGAAGTCTCTGAGATGAATGCCTTGGGGGTGCAATGATGAAAGCACAAATACGACACAAAGGGAAGACAGACCAAAAAGGGCAAGGAGGTGCAGGATCAAATGATTACAATGTCGAAACAAGGGTAGAGAGGTGCAGGATCAATTGATTACAACGTTAAAGTCTTTTCCTGGCAGTGATAACCAGGGTCTTCTTCACTTAGGGTGTGTGTGTTAAGTGTGTAAATTTTAATTTTTAAACCCAGACGTTTGTAGAGAAAAAGAAAAAGTGTGTTGTATAACTGAAAATAAATCTATAGATAACAGTATATGAAACTGAAATAACATAAAATAAACAGCCAATTATGCATTAATCTAAAACCAAGGAGGTGGTTCTCTCAGCAACTAGTCTGTGGGGGGGTAAAAATCTAGTCAAAACACACCAAAATAGCCAATAGATCTAAATTCAGGAGGGACAAATATCTAAAGGTCAGATCTACTGGAAATAGGTGTAGACAACAGCAAAAAACCAGAGGGAAAATTGCTGCAAATGAGGTGGTGAAAGGCTGCAACCTGGGGGGAAACGGAAGGAATCCTGGAGGAAGACCCAAACAAAACTGAGAAGAGGTGTTTTAGATGGATTAATAACCAATCTGAAGTGGATCTAAAGGTAATGGATCAGATCTGAAAAATGGCTGAACACACTGAAATTTTAGACGACCTGTAGCAGCTAAAACTCCTCCTAGAAAGGTGGAGGGTACTGAAGCCTTAGGGGCTAGGTTCCCACTTTGATGAGTAAAAAAAATAAAGTACATGTAAAAAATGGGTGAATATGGAGGTCAGACAACCCTGAACAGAGGCCCAGACAAACCTAGAAAAATCTCAGAAAAATTCTCGCAAAAAGTTCAGGTCCCATTTTCTGACCTATTTTCCGCAGAAGTTGCAGGTTTAGGCCTGTTTTCATAGAAAGATGTTACCAGTCACCCTCAATGGGATGGGTTCTTGTAAGTCCTTAGCACTTCAGATCTAAGATCTCTCTCTCTCTTGATGGTGTAGAAAACCCAGACAAAAAATGGAACTCAAAGGGAGCTCACAAGAAAAATGGTAGCAAAATATGACAATGATGGAGGATCAAAGTCAGACCAAAAGTATAGATCCAGAGTGATCTTTAGGCAACAAAAGGTAGTGAGTGAATGAAAAAGCCCTTCTATTTATAACAAAATATTGAGTTAGTTTAGATATTGGTGCATAGTTAAAATATTATTAACCAATTCTAGATCCAACTTTTATGGAATATTTTATTATATTTGTTGGAGGGAAAAGGAATTTGAATTTGGTCAAATCCCTTTATTTGTAAATAATAAATAAATAAATGATTTATTTATTATTTAAAGGATGTGGTTGAGTAATAATCAAATAAATAATGATTTATTCAATTATTTATAAATGATTTATTTAAATTTAACAAGGAATATTATTTAAATAAGGTTTAAATAATTATTCCTAGAAAATAATAAGATAAATAATTATTTATCTAATTAATTTTCCTGTTTTGGGTTAAATATGACCAGGAATATTAATTAAATTGTTGTTTAACTAATTATTCCTTGAGGAAAATCAAACAAATGTGGATTTATTCAATATTTCCTCATGGGGTTTCCTGTTTAGACCATAAACAACTTAATAAATATGGATTACTAAGTTATTTTAGTGAAAGCAATTTTACTTAGGGTAAAATTGGTCTTACATGGTGTACTTTGGTCCATCTAATAGTAACAGGTTAGATGACCAAAAAATGGTGTAACAGATTGCCCCCAGTGTGTGAGCGTTAGGAGCTAATCGTATGACTGAAGTACGTTGTAATATCTCAGTCACTAGACACTGAAGGGGAAGTCAGAGAGAAAAATATAAGGTAGACCAAAGTGCTAGAGGACTAGACCCTGAGGAGGCCAGACTTACAGGTGCGACAAGTCTCTTTTATGAGTGAGTACCTGTGCTATAGGTGATGGGGGAGGCATACCTATGCCCGCCGAAACAAACTACAAAGAATAATGTGTCCAGTAAGAAAGGGACTGAACTATATATTACATGATGGCATGAACATGAACCAGATAAAAACATGATAATGGATCCCATATACATACTGTGCCTGGGATAACAGCCAAGAATTATACAATAATATCTGAGTACATGAGACATAAGTACAACCAAAGTGCCCCTGTAAACAGGAAAGGGCTCTGAAAATCTGAATGATACATGAAAACTAAAAGGCGCTGCAAGCGGCTAAGGATGACATCATCAACTCTATGGAGCTGCATCAAAGGCTGTAATGAAGAGGCCATCCAGGCATGTGGGGGGTTACCTAAAGGGCCACCCCCTCATGAGGTCTGAAACATCTCACACACACCCTGGGATCACCGGTACAATCTGCTGCATCACTGAACCATCAAGTATAAGGATCTCGATCATGTTGTAAGGAGCTGGAACTGCGAAACAATCAAGTCAAAGGGAAATAAGGGGTCCCTTTTCCTGATCTGAGGTATCGAACAAGAGTGGAAGCTGGAACCAAGGTACACTGCCCTCTAGAACTGTCTTCTGGAATGAATGAAATGATTTCAACAAAAGGAGGTCTACCATAGGTGAGGCAATAAGGGATCCTCAACTAAGGCACAAGAGAAAATAGTAGAGCGACTGACAAACTGACACCAGGGATGATGATGAAATGGGGGGTACTAAGTAGCGGGCTGACGACTTCCCTTGTTAGAGCATGAAGGGCATGGATGACCTAGCAGCAACTGACACAATATCAAAGGTGACAGGGGACAGTAGGACTAAAGGCCATAATGTGTGACACGAGAGAGGAATAAAGCAATGAAGGATGGAGGACTATAGCAGGATACAAAGGGACTCAGGATAGACTCCATGGATGTGATGATGACTCAACTCGGATGCTCTAAACAAGGGCGAATCGATGGTGCTGCCACACAGAAAAGGTCCAGGGGGGACCATGAAAACATGAGTACAAGATGGTTACTCACGATGAAAATCGACACGAGCATGGACAAGTATGGAAGAAAAGTTGTGCCCCAAGTACAAGTGTTGCAATTGAAGAAATTCGATTTTGAGGAGTGGTGAAGTGACCCTTCTTGGACAAAATGTGTCCTAGTGAAGTATAAAATCACAAAAAACTAATAGATACCCATCTGAGAGCTCGGTGAGAGCTTTCCAATGATGCAAATGGTTTGTCAAACTGAGCTACGGTTTGGCCGCAGCAGGCAAAAGAAAAATCTGGGTTTCCCTTTTAATAAGGTATTTTCCCTCCAAATTCAATCATTTTCAAGTGTAGATGTGGTGAATGTAGAGAGGAGAGAAGGCCCTAAATCTTGCGGCGATCGTAGCAGACAAACTGACCATTGGAATCAAGATCCGTCAGTTGCAAGTAAGATTCCTAACCCTACTGCTTCATTTCAGTGGATTGAAAGTTTAGTTTAGGTGCCCAGAGCCTAGAAATAGACCCCTGCTCCTCTTCATGGCTAGGTCGCACTTTTTGGGGCAATATCAGTGACCTCAGTAGCAGGTTTTGGGTAGAAAAGTGCGACATGTCCCAGAATTTTTCCTAAAATGTGCGACCTGGTAGAGAGGGGTTTTTTTGTGCTATTTTTTGGCTGAAATCTAGGTTTTTATGCATTAATGCAGTATTTCCTTTATGTACATTGACAAACGTGATGGTTTGGTGCAGATATGGCAGAATTGTGGATCAACTGGAGAGAGAGAGACCTAGACACATTACAGTCAGAGATCTAGGAGGATCATGGTGTCTGCAATGCATTGGCCAAGTTTGGGGTCTTGAAGTTTGTGGAGAACCCTTTGATGAGAGCTAGGGAGCCCTTGTTGGCCCGGATTGTCAGTTGTTGGGTTCCGAACCATGAGGTCTTTATAGTGCAAGGGCAGCGGATCAAGTTGACAATCTAGGATATATATTTTCTGACTGGTCTCCCACCACTTGGGATGGTGGGGAATACTCAACAGGTGTTACCGCGAGGGTAGAACATCATGGAGTTTGTAGAGTGCCATTTTTGACCAGGTCTCCATGTCAAGGGGACACAGATACCGATCGGGGATCTAGAGAGGTTAGAGACCTGTGATGTGGCCATAGCAGTGCTGCAGATCCTGGGCAACCAAGCACTCCACCACATCACTGGGGGTCAGATGATGCTTGTTGAGAGTGTGTTGAGTGGGACCTACTATGGGTGGGCCCAAATGATGTTGTCGTCGTTGAATGATATTTTTCGCTATGTAAGTGGCAAGTGAACCATGACTATGCATAAGGCAGAGTGTTGTGCTCGCTCTTCTTTGAGAATATCCTGACACTTCGACCTCGTATACAGATCCAGGATGGGGGCCCGAGGGAGCCTAGGATGTGCCGGTGGGGGCGACTATTGTGCAAAGGGGGAGGTGGGGTGGTCGGATGGGTGTTCGACCCGAGTTCTTTGCTCAATGGGATCATATGCCACTGTACATAGACGAATATCCCTATAGTGTGATGAGTTATTGTGGGGACCCGAACTTGCCACTGCCACCTGGTCGAGTATCGGGGCTCGATGGTAAGTGACAAGTTGCTAATATTATATGTGCATTTTAAATTTTCAGAATATTGTTTATGGTACTGATTCTTTCACTTTTGGTATACAGATATAGCACCGGTAAAACCAATCGGGTATATGGGATGGCCTGCAGTATCAGGAGCTGCAGGACCTAGTGGATCGAGAGCACTGCAAAATGAGGATGCAGCGGCCCTCCTGGAGAACATCCATCGTAGATGTGAGAGGCTTCTGACTGGTGTTTCAGAGCATATATGGCAAGACTTGGATGACCAGTACATAGAGCCATGTATTGGTCTACCCTCAGAGTGACTAGGGGTCATGTGGTGCATGGCGATGGCCGGACAGGCGATGCGCAATCTACGAGTTGCAGGAGAAGAGCCATTGGCTCGAGATTCTCCATATAGTGATTAGGTGTAGGGGTAGGTGGTGCCCCCAGTTTTGATTTTTGTAACATGCTATGGGCATGTCATATGTATCAGAGTTAATGGACTCTAAAACATTTTATAAGACACATATAATGGATATGCATCGTTTTGATGTTTTTATGTTATTGTCTTGTGTTAAATGCGTGTGCTATGTGCCAATTTAGAATATTTTTTTCAATACTATCTACATAGTGATTTTGTGCTTTAGGTACATGACTGAATGTGATGATTTCAAAATAACGCATCAAAATCTTCACTCGTAAATATCTTCTAAAAAGGATATGATTATGCACACGATAAACACCATTCAGTTGCATGACAAGAAGCAGGGAATCTAAACGAACATGAAGGTGGAGGATGCGATGGGAAAGGACATTGGCTAAAAAACCTCGCACTGCATCATATTCGGCCTAATTATTGGTGGCAGTACCAATGCATACACCATTCGAGAGAAAAAGCAAATGTAAGGGGGTAAAAACGACCCAACCCATCGAGGCTAGATTTCGGGAGTAGCGACTTGCACCGTTGACATAACCAATATATGGTGTGGACGGGGGTCCATCTGAAAGGTGCCACAAGACAACAAATGAGAGGATGATAAAAAATGTTGGCAACCTGAACGCAAGGTAGAGATTGAACAAATACTGCTAGAGGGAGTGTTCTGGGTAGGATGTCTACCACCCGCACACCGATGGGTAGGTGGTGTGGAGGAGCTACCTTGGAGGTAGCTTATGATCAGGTCGCAAAGGTCACCATATACACAGATGGTGCCATTCCACTTATGGGCAGGAAAGATGAAGTCAGGGGTGGAAAAGGCTTGCATAATGTCGTCATCATAGTAGACGATGGGGTGACTGGAGGAAGAGAGACCATATGACAAGGTGAAGCTACCTGACTCATCATCATGAGAAGAAATTTTCACATGCGCATCATCATGAGGGGTGACGAAAGAACAAGAAAATAAGGGATCCACTGATGTTGAGCCCAGGGTGATCGCTGAAGGGAGGTCAAGCGAAAGAGAAGGGGAAGTCTCAAAGGGAGCTTCCACCATGGATCTCATGAATGATGATAGGTAGAGGATGGTGGCTGCGGGCTCCATCATCTCGACATCAGGAGGGGGAATGTAAATGGGAATGGGTAAATCCTCAAGCTGGCTTGAAGCATACTACGCAAGGATGGGAGAGGCAGACTGGTTTTGCTCAATCTCGTACTCTTGAACTACCTCCAAAGAGGCATAGTAATGCGTGAGGCAGGGACAATGGTGGGTATAATGGCCATGGAGATCACACAAAGCATAGGGTTGGTTGGTGTGAATAGTCTTAGGGTTCTTGGCTGTAGTCGAAGAAGAAATAGAGGCTTCGGGGACCGTAGACTCAAGGAACGTAACGTTGACCATGGGCTTGATACGAGGCAACTCGGGACAATGATGGGTGGCATGACCGAAAACATCACACAAAGCACAAGGTTTTGGAGGCTATGGAGGAGCAGGGTCAGTCGGGGCAGCCCTGTCTTTTGGTGCCTTCTTGCGAGCTTTTCCCCCTTTACCCGAAGCTGTCACAACAGGAGAAGGTTCCTGTTGAGTTGGCTGAGGCACGGTAGCAGCGGGAGGGGTCATGGGGATCGGTTAAACTGGGGTAAAAACAAGATAAGGTTTGGGTTGACCAGGCGGGGTAGCGGCTAGGGGATCGATGTACCAGACGGGATTCCCCAGGGTCACGATAGGAAGGGATAAGGTAGCCATGACAGGTACTGAGAACACTGCAAGAGGGGGAGCTAGGAACAGTATCTGACCGGAGGGGTAATGGCCAAGCGAGATGACTCCGAAATGGTTAATGCCAAGAGGAACCATGCCAGGAGGGTAAAGAGGCTCATGGATACCAGCTGCAGGTGAAGGGCCAAGAGGAGGGGGTCCAAAAGGCTGATTCGAAGTGCTAGGAGCAGGTTGCAGAGGGTGGGGCTGATGACTAGTTGAAGTGGGCCACTTGAGGGAAGCCTGCGACGATTGCATCATGCAAACATTCGATGAGCTGGGATCAGAGACAGGAGGAGGAAGACCAGGGAATGAACCAAGCAAAGAGGAGTCTTTGTAGACTCCGGGTGAGACACTAGTCAAAGGGTCAACAGTTTGCTTATTGGCCACTAAAGATATGATGGACTAAGGGGAGATCTGAGACTTCGATTCGTAATATGTCAACTGGTCAATGGTGACTATATTTCCATTATGAGGAAAGGACATCTTGCGGTGAACCACAGATGGTACAACAAACATTGCATAGGTGTAGCTACAACCCAATAGAATGTTGTAGTCTAAGGGGGCATCAATGACTTCTATATCAACGCAAACATTCTTGCCCGCAAGAGTAATAGGACAATTGCGAAACATGCCAATGGGCTTGGACGAGTGGCCATCCCACGCTCAGAGGGTGATAATGGAAGGGTCCAACTCAGGTGATCTGAGTTACTTCCAAACCAAAGCGGACATCACACAGATGGATGCCCCATCATCAATGATACAACAAGAGATGTTGGCATTCCGGATCTTGACAGGGATTTGGAAGGTGACAGAAGTAGGAAGGGGAGGATGTTCTAACTGGTCAACATCGAAGATGATCAAACGATCATCTGAAGGAGCTATAACACCCATGGAAGATAGTAGAGCTTTTCTTTGTGAATGGAATGACTAGAGGAGTTCCAGCATTGAGATGGCAGCAGGAGATTGCGCCAAATCATCTACTATATTATACGAATGGACAACTTTTCCAGAAGCACCATTTCAGCGTAATGGTCCCTTGGGGATCTTGGTATGAACCTTTGCCTTATTCAGAGGGATCTGTAAAGGACCATTGGTTGTCTAAAGAGGCTCTATAAAACCTGAAGAAGGGGGCTCAGGGGTAGAAGTAGTGGGAGGCTTGTTGTACTGACGGGAACGAGTTTGAAGGTTGAGGTCAACGGTAATGGGTTGGTCAGAGCTCATCATGAGAATCTGGTAATCGGAGGTACCGAATGGAGGAGGTTGAGTGGCTGCCTGACCTTCAGGTGGTTGGGTAGCCACGAATCCTTGCTGAGGGAAAGGATTGGTAAACAAAGTCGGCTGGATAGGTGCAGCATTGGGAGGAACGAAAGTAGAGGCTTGTTGTCCTCGTGATGTTGCTTGAGTCTCCCACATCTGCCGCATCTATGGTAAAAGAGGACAATCATGGGTGTAATGACCATAAACACTGCAACAAGAACAAGGCTTGTTCATGCAAATAGGTGCGTCCTGCTTGGGTTGAGTTCCATGTTGATGGTTAGCAGTGTTAGGTGCTTTACCTTGGGGATTAGGTCCAGGATTACCGAGGGAAGATTGATTTTTGGTTCCTTTCCTCTTCTTTGTAGAAGTAGGAGGCTTATCCGTGCCCTGCCGTGCATATACCTGCCGCTAGGGGGGCTGTGCCTGCTTTTGTGGGGGTTGAGAAGGCAAGGGAGGCAGGGGTGCAAATGCTAGAGGAGCTGGAGCACCAGGCTATGGATACGGATAATAAGGAGGTTGGGTAACATTGTGGTAAACAGGTTGGGAAAAAGGAGGAGGCATGCCATATCTTGGATACATGCTACCAGGAGGGGAAAAAGTGTTGGAGGAGCTAGCCCCTCCCTGAGGGAAACCATAACCCATGGGAGGATGAGCATATGGATGAGAAAGGGCTCCAACAATACCGTTGGTGGCATGGGATTCCCCCAGTGCGTTGGCACCACCAGGTCTAGGGAGATCTGGTAGAATGGTATAAACATAATCTGGAGAGCAGCTTCTTCGGTTTGAGGGAAATGCGATGCGGCATCTTTTTCGATAGCAAGCAAAAGGGATCTAAGGAACAAGTCCATGTAGACACGGTCTTCGAAGGCATGGGCTCGACATAGGCTCTTTCTTCTTCGCCATTCCCAGACATGATCAGATAAGTGGGTCGCAGATGATTGACGGAAAGAAGTCAAAAGTTTGGTACCAGTGTCATAACAAAGGGGGAGCTGGAAATAAGAAAAAAAAGCCCGGGCAAGAGTCAAAAAGGCGGTATGAGAGGAGGAGGCCTGATCAACATACCACTTAGAAGCTTCACCAGTAAGCGTACATTGGAACAACCGAATATGGACATAGTCATCGGTAATGGAGTTAGACGAACACCACATGTGGAAAAATTGAACATTGTTTGTAGGATCTTCTCCAGCAAGACCTTCAAACTTGGGAATGTCAGAAGGGAGCTTGGTTGGCATAGCAGGCCAACCAGCATCATGGTGTATGGGGTCATTGATCAACTGGTTAAAATCGGGAAGACTGAGGCCTGCCATGTAGGGGAGCAAGGGAGCAGCCGAGATAGTTCCTGTTGCGGTCCCACTAGTAGTATTCCCAGCATTAGGGTCGGGGCTACTACCAGCGTTAGGTCCTGAACCAGACATGGTGAATATGACAGGGGGAGAACGGAGAATGGAACCAGAAGGGGAACCCAATGAATTAGAAGAGGACTTGGAATGAGGACTCGGTGGAGGACTAACTCGGATCCTATGTGGAGGAGTAATTCTTCCTAACGGAAACTGAGGATGAAGGCCAAGAAGTCTCTGAGATAAATGCCTTGGGGGTGCAATGATGAAAGAAAAAAAATGACACAAAGGGAAGAGATATCAACAAGGGAAAGGATGTGCAAGATCAAATGATTACAGTGTCGAAACAAGGGCAGAGAGGTGCAGGATCAATTGATTACAACGTTAAATTCTTTGCATGGTGGTGATAACCAGGCTCTTCTTCACTTAGGGTGTGTGTATTAAGTGTGTAAATTTTAATTTTTAAACTCAGACGTTTGTAGAGAAAAATAAAGAGTGTGTTGTATAACTGAAAATAAATCTGCAGATAATAGTATATGAAAGTGAAATAACATAAAATAAACAGCTAATTATGCATTAATCTAAATCCAAGGAGGCGGGCCTCTCAACAACTAGTCTGTGGGTGGGTAAAAATCTAGTCAAAACACACCAAAATAGCCAATAGATCTAAAGTCGGGAGGGACAAAGATCTAAAGGCCAGATATGTTGGAAATAGGTGCAAACAACAACAAAAAACCAGAGGGAAAATTGCTTCAAATGAGGTGGCGAATGGCTACAACCTGGAGGGAAACAGAGGGAATCTTGGAGGAAGACCCAAACAAAACTGATAAGAGGTGTTTTGGATGGATTAATAACCAATATGAAGTGGATCTGAAGGTAAGGGATCAGATCTGAAAAATGGTTGAACACACTAAAATTTCAGACGACTTGCAGCAGCTAAAACTCCTCCTAGAAAGGTGGAGGGTACTGAAGCCCTAAGGGGATAGGTTCCCACTTTGATGACTAAAACAAAAAAATTACATGTCCAAAACGGGCAGAGATGGAGGTCAAAAAACCCTGAACAGAGGCCCAGAAAAACCTAGGAAAATATCAGAAAATTTCCCGCAAAAAGTTCAGGTCGCATTTTCTGACCTGTTTTTTGCATAGGTCGCAAGTTTAGGCAACTAGCATAAATGTATTATAGTTTGATATACTCCTGTGTTTCATTTTCCAAAAAAATAATTATGGGCTCTGGCTTGGACAAACACGATAGGTTACTGTGATTTTACAGTGGTTCAAATTGAGTTGAGGGTTTCATGATATGCCTATTTTGTTGAAGGGTATAGGTTTCGATGCCTTTTGTATTGTGTACAACCTTTGCCTTGTGTTAATAAAGTGGATGGAATCTTGAAAGGGTATCTACAATTAATTTTTTATTTGTGGGTATTATTCTATTATTTCAGTGAATTATGTCCATGGGGAAGATATAATGGAAATCATGCTATTATTCCCTATTTTTTCTATATCCTTTTTCCATGGCCATTATTTCATGTCAAAATAGGTTTTAAGTGTTTGATTCCAATTGATAGCTATACAAAGGATTATGGCCAAGGAGACACTAAATGAAACAAAGAAGTACTTTTTTATTCAAAATAGCATACACAGATTCTCTTATCCTGCCAAAGGAAGCTTATGGCTTGTGCAAATTGGTCTTAACCGATTTACATATTACATGGAAACCAATAATCAAGATAGTGAATAAGGAATGTGTTTTGTATGATTGGCTCACGACGTTGTCTCATGAATTAGATAAAGAAATTAAATTTTGATAGTGAATAAGTAATGTGTTTTGTATGATTGGCTCATGACGTTGTCTCGTGAATTAGATAAAGAAATTAAATTTTGTATACATTGGAAAATAAGCAAGCTACATCTCAATTGCATTATTTTTTCAAATGTTGTACCTAAAGCACCCTGTTGTTGCAATTAACATTTCTCTCATTTGTTTTTGCAGTTAAAATTTCTCTAATCTGTGCAACGACCTGCAACAATTTTGTCACACAAACGAGTGCTAAGGCAACTAATTGGACTTAAAAATTTATTCAAAATGAGAACTATAGATATTGAGTGGGATTTTTATTTTATTTTCTTAATATATTACAGAATCTCAGTCCTTAATGAAAATATCTAGTACACATAAAACAACTATCATAGTTATTGTTGAAAAGGAAAATGTCCAGTCAAGGGTTCTCTTAGGATTGAGGACAATTTCTACCAAATCTCTCTCACTGTTGGAGTTGTTTTCTCAATTGACTTCTTTTTCCTCCTCTTGAAGTGATGAAAGGCACCATTTTTGTATATAGGAGAATTTAGACAGTGAAAAAATACAATGAGCACTTATTAGATTAAACAATATTTAATAGGTCAAGAACCCACAAAGAAAAATACAATGAGCACTTACTAGATTAAACAATATTTAATAGGTCAAGAACCCACAAACAAAATATCATACTTATGGTTAACGACATCCAAATAAAACCCTCATCAATATAGAAGTAGGATTTGTACAAAAGCTAGGTTCATTATAGTATGATCTTAAGATTCTTCAGGTTGGAAAGAAGAGTACCTAAAGAAAACATAAACTATGGATGGAGTCCAATCTATTTTTCTCAGTGTGAACTAATTAAAAAAACATCTATTTTCATTAATAACTTGACCACTTCTTTGAAACTAATTTCAGAATCATTCACAAACCCTAACTTCCATATATATGAAAGTATACAAAACCAAAATCTAATATTTTGATCAAATGTACTTTCATATGTCTCATCAATTATGTCAAAATTACATGGTATGAAGCTTCCCAAGTAAAAAATTATAGTGAAAATTGGTTTGAAGTATCAAAACACAAATTTCTTATGCTCTCATACCCAATATTATGAATCTTATGCCTTCAAAATTATTCGAAGATAATAAATACAACTATTCCAGTAAATTTAATAGAAGACCAAATATGATGATCTTAATACGAGGTAACCTTGGTATATATATAGGGAAAAAGGATATACAATTATAATGAAAGGGCACAATGAAAGGTTTTGACCTACATAGAAATATAAATGTAATCACCCAATATATAGGGATTAATATAATATAAATTCAATTACCCTCTATAGAGGGATTAATATAACATAAATGTAATTACCCAATATATAGGGATTAATATAGGGTTTTAGGGTGAACATAGAATTTTTCTAAGGCTTAACATAATAAGCTACATCAATAGTTAAGATTAATGTCATAGAATGTATGAATTATTACTTAGACAACATTATACCAAAACTTAGTTTCTCAATTGTGGTTATAAAGCTTATATATAACTTTAGATTTACATCGATTTTATTGATTTGAAGCCTTGAGCTCATTTGTCTAAAGTGCCTTCAAATTCATAACCCAAGCATTTATCTGTAATATAATTCACCTAATTTAAATGAATATTATGTTTATGCACAATTTATTATCTCTCTCTCTCTCTCTCTCTCTCTCTCTCTCACACACACACACACAAACACACACACACACATATATATATATCCTTGGGTTGACACATTCCTTGGGTTATGTGTCAACCCAAGGAGGGGTATATACAATTCCAAGCATGAGGTGTATATGAAAAGATAATGCATATACACAATTCCAAGCATGAGGTATATATACACAATTCCAAGCATGAGGTGTATATGTCTTATCTAGTTACCTGTGAAGCTTTGACATAATGCCTCTGTTGTGAAACCAGCTCCAAAAATAGAAGAAAAGAGATATCAACGCCTTATAAATAAGCCACTTCGAGGGGGCAACCTCCAATACATTACATGAATTAACAATTCTTAGATGATACAAATGACAAAACCTCCTTTCTATATATAAGAGTCCATGGGGCCACAATGTAATCCTAGCCGACCTAACAATAATAATGTAAGGGCACAATAATAACAATATGGGGGTTACAGGGGTAAAACAATAATAATAAGGGGGGCTACACTAACATAATAAGGGACTACACTATTAATATAGGGACTTAACATGCCCCTCTCCTTCAAACAAGTGTTGTCCTCAACGCTTGATTATTTCTTGATTCTTCTGTATAAAATTATCATCCTCCCACGTGGAATATTCTACAGGAAAGTTCTTCCACTTGCTAAGTCGATACTCTAAAATTGATCGTACTAGTCGAGTTCTTATTTCTGTGACTGCTTTAGAACTTCTTTCGATGTGATGTTGATCTTCCTGTTGTTTCATTAGATTCTGCACCAAAGTTAGGTTATCCTTTGAGAGTTGGAGAACTTTTTGTTGATGCTCAATGTGATATTACACTAATTTATCATCCATATTAGCTATTATTTGATCCTTCAAACCATCCAACTTAGCCTCCATTTCTGCTTTTAAACCATCGATGTCATCTTCGGTTGCTCTTCGTAAGATCAAAATTTGTTGCACATGGTACTGTAATTTTGATATCTCATACTGCAATACTTCCTCTTCATGCGTCATAGTATAGCTTTTTTAGGGCTTAGTGGGTATGGAATTATTTATTTTAGGAATTATAGAAACCAATACTGATAAAAATGATAAAATATGCCCGTGGAATCACTTCAAACTGCTTTTTCAAACAAACGTTATGCAATTTAAAAGACAATACAGACCTTTTACTTGCTTTTGAGGAGCTCGATATTGAAATTGAATTATATCTATAATTGCAGATCCTCAATATCTGAAATTCAGCCTTGTAGTAGCCCTCTGAAGCTTATTTCAAATGCCACAGGTCTGATCTGATTTGGATTCTTCAAGACAAAGTTATGTCCAATTTCCCACAATGACCCAATTTTGGACTGGTTCAGTAGAGCGAACTTGTACGACTTGCCACGTGTCACTGTTTTGCTCCTTTGGCTCTAAAATTGATAGATCAAAAACTAAAATCCATGTACTTGCAGCCACTTTTTACAGCATTCCAATCCGATGCTCAGAGAGAGAGCTATGAATATTTTCCCACGATCATCTCTTTGAGATGAAATTCAGAACCCTCAAAAAGCCCTAACTTCCACAGATCATATCTCCGAAAATATTGTGAACCAATATCTAAAATTTTGTGATGATGCTCCTCAGGATTGCAGATTCACACTCTAAACATTTCAGCTTCTGAAAATTCGTAGAAAAAAAGTTATTACGAAAATACCACGATGACCTGTTTTGGTTAAATTCAGGAGCCTACAAAATGACCTAACTTGCACAGATAATATCTCCGAAAATATTTCGAACCAAGCTCTGAAATTCTGTGATGATGTTCCTCAGGATTTTTGCTTCATACTCTAAAACTTTCATGTTCTGAACCTTCGTAGAAAAAAATTTATAGCGAAAATTCCATGATGACCTGTTTAGAGCAGCGAAACCCTAGAATCTCAAAGCTCTAATACCAAATGTTGTGAAACAAGCTCCAAAAATAGAAGAAAAGAGATATCAACGCCTTAGAAATAAGCCACTTCAAGGGGGAAACCTCCAATACATTACATGAATGAACAATTACTTGGATGATACAAATGACAAAACCTCCTTTCTATATATAGGAGTCCATGGGGCCACAATGTAATCCTAGCCGACCTAACAATAATAATGTAAGGGCACAATAATAACAATATGGGGGTTACAGGGGTACAAAAATAACAATAAGGGGGGCTACACTAACATAATAAGGGACTACACTATTAATATAGGGACTTAACAGCCTCAACCTACTGCTATTGTCTTCAAGGGTTTTGCCCCCGAGAATTCCCTTGGGAGAGAGAATAAGTGAATCCATACTGGAGTTTCCATGAAGTTTTCTTTGTTTGAATTGAACCTTTTCTTCTAAAAGCAAAATAGAGCTCCATTGAGTTGAAAAAATATAGACCTCCATTAAATGTGGTCATGCAATCTTTCAAATTAGTAAAAATAACAATGAGAAACCTTTTGGCTCGTTCTAGGTCAATTTGCCCGTTTGGCTTCCATTGTTTTTGGATCCAAATAATGAAATATCTATTTGTTGGTCAAAACCCCAAAAATTTCCCATAAACACATAATATGTGTATGTATTGAATGTGTGACACCACAATTCTAAAAACATAATTAATTTTTTGAATTTTCAATAGATAATTTATGATAATAATGTTTTGGGTGGACAAATTTATGCATTTGGAAAGGACAATTTTTTTGGTCATTCAAGATATAATCTCTTATAAATACAACATTCATATTAAAGTAATTTAAAGATGCAATGTAATTGTTTGGGATATGTGGGGCCAAAATAACGTTTTAAACATTTGTATGAAAATTATTCACAGGGAGATACTAGATTTGAAATTTATCAATGTATTTTGGAAAAAATGATATTCAAAAATTAAAAATTAAAATTGGTTGTTCTTTAAAGCATTTGAGGCTCTTTTATATATTTATGGTCTTTAACAAATTTTTTTTCAAAAAGAGAACTAATTCCATTTTCTATGGAATTATAAAGATAATAATATTTCTAGTAACTCTCAAGAGAAGAAAAATTGAGTAATTTTTTTTTGAAAAATTGAATAGTGAAAAATAATATGGTGTTTATTTTGAAAATTTGAATGTTACATTACATTGCTTCCATGTTAATATTAATTATATTTATCAAGATTACAAAGTTCATAAACAATGTCCGTTTCATAAATTATATATCATAATTTTATGAGAGAATAATAATTAATTATTAATCATATATATATATATATATATATATATATATATATATATATATATATATATATATATATATATATATATATATATATATATATATATGTATATGTATATTATTTTTTATATTTAAAAATGTTTGATATATAGAATAAAAAATTTTGATACTTCATTTCATTTTAATCATACATACATGTATTGGTTAAATGTAACTCATTAATTTTTATGCTCAAGTAAAATATAATAATTTATACATTAAAAAAAAAGAAAAAACATTTTAAAGAGAATTTTTATCTTGACCTTCAATCAATACATTGCTTTCAAGTAAGAAATAATAATCTATATATTAAAAAAATAAATCAAATACTTAAGGAAAATCATCTTAGAGAGATGTTTTAGCTCTACTTTCAATCAATAATAAATTGCTTTCAAAGTTCATATGGAGTGGAAACATGCCATATGTAACTCCATGGCTCACTACTAAAATACAAAAAACAATATTTTATATATATGTGAAAATTAATATAAGCAAAAGATGATGAAGAAGAAAATTGTAAATATAATGATTTTTGATATATTTTATAATTAGATAGATGGTTCTTACAATTGACATTGAATTTGATCTTGACCTAGACTCAATAGACATAATTAAAAAAAAACATGATAAAAAGTACAAGTGTAGATCATTTAGGGAATCGATACACTCCAAAAAATGGTTTTATTCTTGGAGGTACCATCCAATACCAAGCTCTATCCCACATAATTATCAATGTTATAAATCCACCCAATCCAATCCCTACTCCTACACCTAATGCAATTAATGAGACATGTTCATCTATATCACTTAACCATTCTTGAAATTTTCCAACATTTGGAGATGCTCCATTTCCTTTTTCTTTATTTTTTGTTGTTTCATTGCATGCTGGTAAAGGATAACCACATAGGCACTTGTTCCTTTGAAATGAAGTTGGATCAAAAGTGTCAAGTTGTATTGCTTTAGGGATTTTGCTACAAAGCATGTTAAATGATACATTCAAAAATGCCAACATGGTTAATATAGAGAGTTATTGAGGAATCTCTCCAATCTAATAAGTCTAATTGCTCCAAAGTAGATATCTTGCTAAGAGATGTAGGAATTTTCCCCTTAAATCCATTTTTTGATAAATTCAGCAACCTCAAACCACTCAAACTTCCTATACTTAAAGATATTTCTCCAATAAAATTATTTATATACAAATCAAATATTGTGTTTGTCAATAGCACATATATAAGAGAATGTTCATAACCTTTGACATTTGATGTTATCCTGCAGTTCCTCATATAATGTATAATCACTATATTGGAAAGAACCCAATATCTGAAATCATTTAAGTTTTTCTAGATTAATTGGTATTTTTCTACTTAATGTATTATTGGATAAATCCAATACTTATAGCCGAAGGATATTTGTAATTCGTTTAGAAATATCACCCCAAAACTTATCATAACCCCGATTTAAAACTCTTAACCTCGGAAAGAATGCAAAAAAGTATTTAAGAAGCTGCTCACCTGTAAATTTATTTTTCCTTAAATGTAATACTTGAATCTCAGTGTAATTGACCAAAGATAAAGGTAGAGTTGTAGATAATCTGTTGGAATGGGCAGAGAGAATATTAAAAGTAACTGAAAGTACCATGTCCAGATGTCCACTAAGTTTGTTCTCAAACACCTTGATCACTCTTAAATGTTTACAATTTTGTAAGGATATGGCAATATTTCCATTCAACAGGTTTTTGGATAGATATAACGTTGACATATTGCCCAATTTGAAAATATCTTCAGGGATTGTTTCTCTAAGTTTGTTGTCGGAAAACAATATATGTGTTGTTATGTTAGCCCTCACCTTAAAGCCGCAAAGGAAGAACTTAAGATAAATGAAAAGAAATTCATAAGAGGTGAGCGGGCTAAGTAAATGTAAGGGAAGTGTGATATGTAAATCCCCCTCATGGTAAGAGCGTGGGCAAAAGAGTTGATGGTGCTACACAGATAAGCAAAGTGAGGCCACGATCATGCGTCAGACAATCAAAGGGAGAGCGCCACATGTAAGGATTCTGGGGGTACCAAGGATGGTATGAGGAAGGCGGAGATCTACCTCCCAGAATGTATGACGTCATGGGATGGCGGAACAAGCTTTGAGCATTCTGTTGGTTGATGGAACATCACGGGAAGGCTTCACGGCCTCCCGTTGGAACTATTAAGTGGACCCCCAAGAAAGATAGGTGGCGTCATTAAAACAAAGGTAAGGTAAGTTAGGAAAACTGGTACACGACCAGCACTGGTATTAACCCGGCGCATGGCTCACACCTACCCGGCTCCTGAAAGCCCAACAACCTAACACCACGCACCCCATTGTCGAAATCCCTATGATGTCAACCCTACAGTTGTCACCCTATCCTCGTTTTCCACAAATCTAGGCCTGTTTAACCCTGTTTTACACCCACTTTGGTAAAATACTTGTTTTTATGAATCTTTCATGCAGTGAAGCTTGAAATCTAGTACCAGGTCACTTTCAACCCCCGCGTCGCTTTCCCTCTTGGGTATTCATCACTAGTTACAGGTATTTAGTCATCCTCCCACCTCACAGTTTTCCTTCCGTTTTACTTTTCAAAATGGTCATGGGGAGAGCCAAGCCTAGAAATTCTGAACCTGAAACCCCATAATCCCATGAAGTCAGGGCAATCCCTAGACCTGAACCTTTCATTGACACTGAAGCTTGTATTCGTGACCCTCTATACCCTTTTAGTGTCTCTCGTGTCAGACCCGACCTGTTAGAAATTCATGTGAAGGGCCAAGACTGGGTGAGAGTCATTCAGTCATGCCTATATTATCAAATTGCTCCGCCCACCTATCCAATTATTGAGTTCATATGTTGGCTTAGAGATGCTTATGACGAGCGCATGGATGTATTTCTATCGGCTCAAGGAAATAATATTTTCTGCATATCTCCCAAGATCATAAAGGAAGCCCTTCGTTTCCCCCACAGCCAGAGTTATGTTGAGTTCACAGAGTTTTCCCTTTCCCTTCAGTTTTCCAAGTTTCCCTGGAGGTAGCAAAGTTAATTCCTCTATTTTTTTTTAGATTCCCGTCTTACGGCTATCCCGTCTTCGGATATGGTGCCCTTGACCACATTCAAAGACAATCTGCAGCCTATTCTTGCTTTCATTTCAGCTCTACTAGGTCTCAAGGAGGTAGAGCAAGTATTAAGAGAATGTATAGCTCTCGTTTGGCTCATGTCTCAGCAGGGCGTTGTTTTAGACATTCCCACTTTCCTGGCTTTGGCCATTCAAACCCAGTTCCAAGAGTTACCCTCTTTGGTGGCTTTCTGGTTGTGTTCATTAGTGTTTTATCTATTCTTGTTTGAACACGGTGACAAATTTGAAACTTTAGGCCTCGAAAAGCTTTTGAGACTGAACGCCTAGCCAAGAACTGTCTTTGAGCGGAATGTCTCAATGCGTCAACAGCCTAACGAGAGGGGTTATACGAGGTTCTTGAATGAGTTCATGACCATAGCCTACAACATAATTCACGACAGCCCTCTGCCCAGGATTTTTCCCGAACAAAAGGACTAGCTGCAATTCAACGATGAAGAGAGCACAGGGGACTGGTACCTGTGTGATGACTACACCGAGATCAGGGTCTATGGTGTAGACATACCCCCTTACCGCCTGTCAGTGTTTCCTGCTATATGGATTTTTGCCCTTGAGTACATCTGTCAAACCCTGAAGGTGGACCAGTTCCACTTCGTCCCTGTGAAGAAGGGTTACATTCTCAAGCTCCCTACCACTATCGGCCCCTTCACCTTAAACTCAAGACACACCCTCTCCACAGTGGAAATGCTGCTTTAGGGGATGGATCTCATACAGGGGAAATCTTGGCCCTATGGCTCGAAAGGAATCCTTTCCAATAGGAAAAGGAAGGCTAAGTCAACTTCGTATGTACATGAGACTAGGCCCTTCATTGAGTGGAGAGCTAACCTTGATACATGGCCTTTGGCTTCACAGATGGAGCCCGAATCTTCGGCTTTAGAAGGAAGGGGTAAATTCTTGACAAGCAAGTAGGGGGCTATTTTTTCCTGGGAGCCTTCAAGGAATGCCTTTTCCCTGAAAACTCATCATCCTTGAGGCCTCTTTGTGCTATGCCTAATGTAAATTTCCTCTGCTGTTTCCTTTCTCAAAAATGCCCCATTGCCCCTGACCCCTACAAATTTCCTCGTTTCTATCCCTCTTCCCCTTGTCAAAATTCCCTCCTAACCCCTCTTAAATCACCCCTACGCCCATTGTTTAGCTCAAATTCCCCTTTATCTCCCAACCGTTACCCTTTGTTGGCCCGAAAATGCACTTAAAGTGGGTAAAATGATATATTTCATGTATATTGGGCCTTAGCCCCTCCGCCCATAGCCTCGCACCCTGTTCCTCCATGTAACCCCGCGCTGGTACCACCCGCTAGCTCCAAAGGCACCTTTTCCATACGTTCGTCGGGCCCAGCCTCAACCATTGATCGTAGTTGATCGAATGGTGAGAGTTAGCCTCGATGTCCTCCGTGTTTCCTGTTCATTTCCCTTGCCGGGCCATCGTCGTCCGTCTCCCGCCAGATCAACAGTCCTGAATGCACCTGCCCCTGTGGTCCCCGCCACGCAATAGCCATAAAACAACCTGGTTTTTATCGCATCGCTTATGCGCAGTGGGTGGTATTCTCCGAGTGCCCAACGATTCCATTCAACGATCGTCGCGTGGCTCCTGTACGGTTCCAAAACCGCTTTCCCATCGCACATTATCTTCCGGTACAGGACGCGCATCGATATGCATCATAGCCATCCGATCTGTCAGCACCCATCCAACGGCTGTCGCTCTTCGGAGTTGCGCGGGGTTTTAGTCCAAGGTTTTCGTACCTCTGGCCCTCCGATCGTCGTCCCCCTCTGCATGTTCGACTGTTGATCTCCGCTCAGATCCGACGGTCCACATCCATTTTCCCCCATGGTTGACTATTCCGCCATCTCCCGGCCCCGCCACGTCACCTCCACGTGTGTCCATAATACATCCACTCCCGCCATATATATTTGTTCCGAGGTCGAGTTGTTTAAGGTTCCTCTTTTTATTTAAAACTTCTTCTGCTGCAGTCCGCCATCCTTGCTCCGTTCTTCCACTGCACGCTGTATTCTCCACTGTAACCTACCATTGTTCCACCATGGCATCACTCAGTTCAGTCATTCTCGTCGTCTCCATCGTGTCCACCACTCCCATATGTTTTCTTAACCAGTTTTCATATTTTTCAGGGCTACCAACAGTGAGTGACTGCCATGATGCACAATCTCTGTTGTGGTGGCAGAGAAATCGAAGAAGATCATCTACAGCATATGAATTTATGAAGAATGATCTGAGAAGGTAGAGACAGGACTTTCATTAAAGGAGCAGACTTTAAACTCTGTGAAAACCTTCTAGCGCCATTAAAGCTCGAGCTAACCTGACAAAAGAAAAAACGGAGCAGAAAAGTGTTTCAGTACAAGGCAAGGAGATTAAGGCACGCTAATGAAAATCTTAAGCCTTAAATCAGTGGTTTAAGAGGCAAAGCACCATTCTGAAGACCCCGAGGATCGATCTGAAGGTCCTGAGCACAAGTAAAAGGTATCATCAGGGTTTATTCATCAGCAGAATGTTTTTCTTCATCAAGTACAGGGCATCCATACAGTTTTTATTTAACACCGTATCCCTGAAGAAGCTTCCACCCAGACAACAGTTCAAAGCCAGCAGAGCATTTATGTAGCAGACTTCTCGGCAGTTGGTTTGTCATTTATTTATTCACCAGAAGTACAATGAGTATTGCAGCCAAAATGCATCAAAGTCATATCAGGAGTAAAGGTAAATCTGAAGAAGATCGCTCTTTCATCAAAAGAATGCCAGGGATTCAATGCTCAGAATTTAAACAGAATGGGCCTCGGCCCTCTCCCTTCTCAGAAGTTTTAATACTGCATTTAGTTCCTCACCTACCTCTTCTGCCCCTCTTCAGCTATAAAGCCCATGAGAGAATATTTTAAAGGTTGTTGATTGGATATCAGTAGATAGCAAGTTGGTTCTCTTGAGACAAGTTCTCTGTGTAAATCTGTAAGATAGGCTGAGGAAGGTTATCAGACAGAATATCAAGGCTCGCATCAGAATTTTGGCATAAGATTTACCCTTGTTAGGTACCTTATGTTGCTGCTCTCCTAGCCTTTAATGTTTTCCGCTTAATGTGTTATCTAAGAATTAGTTTCAGTTGATTTAACCAATGTAGTGGATGTTATTGCCTGCTCTCTGATGTATGAGTTAAATGAAATTGTTTTTAGATGTTCTTGGCAGGATTGAGCTGGAAGATTACGGAACACTGGGGATTAGTGTCAGCCCTGTCCACTAGGATCCTTGTGTGACCAACTTGCCTTTCTAAGTTCCCTTAGTTTGCTCCTTACCTTTCTTTGAGAGTTGCCTAAGAATATGTCCAAGCAGGTCTGGAGTTAAATGACCTCTGACCTGATCTATAGACAGAAATTTGGTTTTCTCTCCTTCCTTCACTTTCTGTCCTCAATGTTTCCATGCCACATTATATTCTTAGGACCCAATGCTTTAGATGACTAGCCCAACTGAAATCTTGCGTGTTGATGGCAAGTAAACCCTTTCCTGACTCCATTGCCCAATGGTCTTGATGTTTTCCTGATTTACCTCTCTTTTCCTAAATCACTCTTTGCTCAGCCTTGCCTCACATTGGACCCTTCCTTCCTGATTCCCAACAACCAAACTTTAAATCAAACAAACAAACCCTGTGCCTATAACTAGCCTAAAATCATAACCCTTGAGCCTCAAAGACACATCCTTTGACTCATATAGAGAGATCCCTCTCTGAACCCAGGAGGGCTAGATCCTAAGGTCCGAAAGTGGTTCTGATGTT
>JAXQQM020078482.1:0-157843 GCA_034641835.2 Pinus albicaulis | reverse complement strand
GACTCCAAATTATTTTCAACTTCAACAGACTTGTATATTTATTTCAGAGAGTTTCAATATTACAACTTGTGATCAAACAACAACCCACCTTCTCATCTTATGAAGAAGTACTTATAGGAAGATGAGGAGGTGAGAACTAACAAAAATATCTCGTGAACCATTAATACAGATTAAATGACTTCTCGGCCTCTTGAGGGGTTCTATGGAGAAGTGTACAGGTGGATCACTGTATTAATGTTTTACAATTAATATCAAAGCTCGGTGGGAGCTTTATTTGACTTTGAGGCTGTGCTGCAATGCCGGAGCAGCTGTGACTATTTACTAGCCACACACTCCTTGGCGAGTGCTTCTTGGCGGCGCTGGGAGATGATATTTCTGAATCAATAACTTCGGCCTCTGTTCTGAATGGTTTGAGGGGACAGGTGGCTCTTTGTAATAGCTGAGGAATCAATTCGCCTCAGTTGAAGCGATGGAAACCTTTACGTACGATAAAACACTCACAGGTTTTCCTTTAAGCTGTGTTTTATATTAGGGATTAGGCTTTTGATAACGGTCTTAGCCGTAATCCCCATAAAAACCGTCTTAAATCTTCATATGCTGTGCTCTGTCTTCAAACTGATACTCTTTAACTGTGTTTGAATTAAAACCGTGTCTTGTCGATGTGCAGACCCGCACTGGGCTTTACGGCATCAATACTCATAGAGTACTGACGAAACATGGAATAGAGCCCCGTGGATGGCTTCTCTGTAATGAAACGAGGGCATGAGAATCGTCATTCCCAGCCCTTGGCATTTCTTCGTTATACAATGGAAAACCATTTAGAACACCTGCATCAAACACAAAACAATTAAGAAATCCTGTGAAAAAATAGGTTTCAGATGGCGGGGGAGGAGCGTAGCTGTCGGATAAAAATATCCAACGGTGGAGATCGGCAAAAAACAGGAAAATGAGAGCGGGGAGAAGAAATAAGGCGGGGTGGTTTTGGACCGTCCGATCTGGACACGTGGACGGTCCTGATCTAATCAGAGGATCTCAATCGGGGGTGGCAGGCAAGTGCATGCGATGTAAATTTCCAATGCGATTAAGCGCTGGCCGTTGATCTGCAGATCAGATCGACGGCGGAAGGTGAATCGGAGGGTTTTTGAAATGGGGCAAGACTTGTGATCGGAGGGAATAAGGACCATTGGATCCTCGGGAGGATGGACGGCTCAGATTTAATCGGAGGATCGCGATCGAGGAGGGCAGAGAAGGGGATGCGATTGAAACGCAGTGATGCGATTGAGCGCTGTCCGTCCAATCATCAGGGAGATGGACGGCTAGGATTAAATCAGAGGACTGTGGAAAGGGCTTGCGATTAGCGTTCGGGCGACCAGTGTGATCAAGTGATGACCTTTGGATCAGCGGGAAATGAACAGATAGGATGTAATCGGAGGGATCGCAAGGGTGTGCGATGGCCGTCGGATTGCCCAGCTTGAATGGACGTTGCGAGGAATCGACGGATCATGATCGGGAAGTGAGACGGGAAGGCTTGCGCCTCTGTTTGAAAGGTTTGAGGCAACAGGTGGCTCTTTGTCGTAACTGAGGAATCAATTTGCCTCAGTTGAATCGGTGGAGACCTTTCTATCATCAAAACATTTATGATTTTCTTTTAAACTGTGTTTTTAGATTGGGGATTAGGCTTTTGATAACGGTCTTAGCCGTAATCCCCAAAAAACCGTCTTCAATCTTTATCTACTGTGCTCTGTCTTCAAACTGATACTCTTTAACTGTTTTTGAATTAAAACAGTGTCTTGTTGATGTGCAGGCCGCACTGGGATTTTAAAGGCATCAATGCCCATGAAGCATTGAGAAAACAATGAAGCAAAAACCCGCAGATGGTTCTCTTTAACAGCTCGAAGGTGCAGGAAACGTCTTTCCCAAGCCTCGGCTTTCTTTCATTAAATAATGGAAAACCATTAAAATGCCTACAAAACACAAAAATAGTTAAGAAATCCTGCGGAAATAGGTTAAACTGCTTCAGATGGCGGGGGAGGAGCGAAGCCATCGGATGAAGGCAACCAACGGTGGAGAACTGTATAGAAAGGCGAAAAGGATAGCGGGAGAAAGAATAAGGAGGAGCAGTTTTGGACCGTCCGATCTGGACACGTGGACGGTCCAGATCTAATCGGAGGGTCTCAATCGGGGATGGCAGAAAAGGGGATGCGATTGAATTTTCCAGTGCGATTAAGCGCTGGCCGTTGATCTGAGGATCAAATCGACGGCGGAAAATAAATCAGCGGGTTTTTAAAACGGGGCAAGACTTATGATCGGAGGGAACAAGGACCGTTGGATCCTCAGGAGGATGGACGGCTCAGATTTAATCGGAGGATCGCAATCGGGAGTGAGACGAGAAGGCTTGCGATTGCGATCGGAGGACACTTTCGATTGAACGCAGGTCGTTGATCTAAGAACAAGATCGACGGTCAGGATTTAATCGGGGGTCGGCAATCGGAGGTCGCAGAGATGGGCATGCGATTGCGCAATGAGAAAAGTTGCGATGCGATTGTGCGCAGACCGTTGGATCGAAGAACTAGATCAACGGTCAGGATTGCTTTGACCTACGTACCGGCGAAAAAACCTTTTAAACATATGAAACCCAAAGTTTTGCAATAAACATAAGTTATAATGGATCAGGCGGAAAATATATATAAGTAAAGAAAAAGGCGCCCGATTGCGGGGCCGATGGTTTTTATGGAATGTAATATGCCCGGGAGTATAGAGACAAGGGCCAATCGCAATCGGGCCATGAGCCTGGTCTTTCCAATCAACCCATTTGTGTTGCTTCCGATTGAGATTGCGCAATCAACTCTTTCAATCAACCCATTTATATTTAGCACGTGGTTTTAAGTTTTTAACTTAAAACTTTCGGAAAGTGGGTTTTTGGGTTTACAAAGGGAAATATTGATCAGAGAGGGATTTTTCAATGGTTTATGGCCCGATTGCGGGCTCTATGGTTATATGAGGAAATAATATGATCGAGGGGGTTTCGAAATAGTTAAAAAGTGAGTTTTTAACTATGAAAGGGGAAATTTTCATAAACGGAAAGAAGACGACTTATGAAAACAAGGTAGTTTTGATGGAGAAAAAGGGGAGCAGATGAAGGGTTTTGAGAAGAGGAGAAATGGCGATCTTTCAGCAGTCTTTCAGTTGGAGTCAGCAGAAATTCCTGAGTATGAAAAATGGGACAGCAAAAGAGGATTTGGGACAGAGGCATGAGGCCTTAAAGAGACTTCAAGAGCCAACAATTCTTAGTGATAAAATTTGTTCCTTGGAGGCTCAAAAAGATCTTAGCCACCTTTTGGTATAACAAAATATTATAGGTGGCTAACAGGAGCAATGAACTGTATAGAGATGGTAAGAGAATGCAAAGACTGTGTTAGATAATCAATAAATAGAAAAACATATTTCTTACCATTTAATAAGAGTAAACTAATAAAAAGGTCCAAGAATGAGTCCTCCATAGTGGTATGACATATATCCATGGAAAGGAATGAACCACGCGTTGCATGCAAATCATTCTTCTTATACTTGGGAATCCAAGTCAAAAGGATCATATCATGGTAATAGATGTCTCCATCCACTTCTCTATCACTCTCATATCCTACTTGTTCATCAAGTGCCTCATATGTGAATTGATCCTGGGAACACTCCAACAATAAACCCAATCAACGTTGTTGGCCTTTGTGACAAGGCTCCTATCATCTCATAGTTCCATCCTTTGAAATACCACATGTCCAAGTCATCAGTCACAATGTTGGTATATATGGGAGATTCCTTCTATCAACCATCAGTAAATTTTTTCATAAGCAAATGATGGCTAAAACAGTCCTTGTGCCTTCAAGAGATAATTTTCATACAAAATCATTCATTATTGAAGGCTGTTGTTCCCTAATTGTTGTTCCTTAACTACTATGCCTTAAAAAATTGTTGTTCCCAAACAACACTGTTTCCTAAACAGCCCCATTTTTGTCATTTCATTCACTCTTTTTGGCCCTTATTTATCCTCTATTTTTCCCTAAAAAATCCCCTTTCCTCCTTCTAAATTTCCTTGCATTTTCCTCAAAAGCCTTCGAAATCCCTTCTGAAGCATGAAATCCCATTTTTATGGTTTAAAACCCTTCCTTTCCCTCTATCGGAACTAGAACAACCCCAAGAAAATCCATTGAAAAACACAAAAACTCACTTATTTTTCATTTTGTTAAAAGAACGTAGGCCTTAAGCCCCTTTGGGTTTGAGCCCCAACCCCTTCCACCATATAAAATGGCCCTGCAACCGGGTGCCTAAAACCTTTAGCCCCTTCATCGCATCGGCCTTTTTATTTTTTATAAACCCACTGTTTCTTCACAATTTTTTCCCCGATGCGATAGGCTCCCCCCTCCTCAACCCCTGGTCACCTTATCCCTCCACGAGACTGTTCCCCAGCCCATGCGCTAAGCCCCCATAACATCAACATTTTTATTCGAAACCTGCCTTTTCTTGTATTTTTCCCACTTCGATAACGATATCCCGATGAGATCTATAGCCTATATCCATAAGGATCTGACGGCCCACGTTTCACCCTGTGATCTCCTGAAATCTATCCTCCATCCTCCCCAACAAATCCTCACCATAGATCTTATAAATCTAACGGTTCTCATTAATCTCGATGACCCAAACTCTACTGGGACCTACCATTCCCTGCATACAGTGCTCACCCTATCAAACGCTACCACATGGCTTCCACTCTCATTTTCGCCCGAGCAACTTTTCCATCGCGTTCGGTCTGCACCATCGGATCTCATCCCTTTCGTCCAACAGCTGTGGTGGCGTATCGCGTGATTTTCGCATCTGGAGTTTAACACTCCAAAGTTACACGATACCGACGGTATCGATAAAGCCATGTGGCGCAATATAACTAGATCGCGTTCGATTCGGCTAAAACCACTTACCACCCGAATTGAACGCGATAACCACTCCTGGTATTCCGAAAACCACTTTTGTCCAATTCGTGCCAAAATCCATTTTGAACTGGATTTTTTCTTATTGTCTCCATGAAACCTCTTCCACCTGCCTATTCCCCCCTCTGGAATTACTCCTCCCGCTCTCTATCAGCCTCTATAAGTAGTTTTCTAGCCCGCAGGATTTTATGTAATGTTTTGGTGGTTTTTTGCAGGTTTTGACAGCATTTTTTGAGGTCGAAAAGCCTCCTACGGTTCATAAAGAGATAGGGCCTGATGTCATGACCCCTAAAAATCCAACAATGCAGAGTAAAGGCTTTCGGGTTTCATTCCACGGTCTAGTCAGTGCTATTTGAGCACTGGTCATAACATTAAACCCTCCACCGTACCCAAAAACCGCCTGTACATATTAAAGAAGAAGAACAGTGAAGGTTAAAATTGAAGATCAAAGATTAAAGGAAAACCCCAGAGATATGAAGATTTAATCAATAATTCAAAGACTAAATGCAGTGGATTAAAGGGTTTGATCATGTAGTTTAATGGTTTATACATAGTGTCAGGGATTAAATATCAAAAAGCCAAAGATTAAAGATTTTAAACCTACAGTTAAGGAAACCAGGAAAGGGTAAAAGGCAAATGACAAAGCCCAAAATAGTCAACACAGTAAGCAAAAGCACAATTGAAGACCGAAGTAGGATGAAAAGGCATAATCAGCCTTAAAAGCATAATCAAAGTCCTAAGCAGTGTTTAAAGCCACCAGATTAGCATAAAATACGTGAAGGAGCCTCCCAATGCCACATCAGTAAGGCAATTAAAGCCAAAATTGCCACCTACAGGTTTATTTTCTCAAAAGAAGGCACCATGAATGCACAGTCAGGGATATTTTTAAAAAGACAGCTCAACATTAACAGCCAACCTACCAAAAACCCTCAAAGTCAACAAAAGTAACTAAAGTTGATGAAATTTAATGTAATTGATTAAAACAGAGATGATCACTTTAAATATTTTTCCTTAGGCCTCCCAAAGGTCAAGACAACATTACTCTATATTAAATGAACAAATGAAACCTGCTTACACTCCACCTCCTAATTCTTCTAAAAATACTTCTGTAGAAGACAGTGAAGAGGTTGGTCTCCGGATATCTGTTGTATGTAAATAACTTTTGAAGCTGATGTAGCTCTGCTGGTAATTGAAGAATACATAAGCTGAGATGAGAAGTTTGAAGCTATAAAGACCCACTGGACCTGAAGATTGTAACTAGTTTGAACATCAAATACAAATAGCTGATTTATGGGATCCTCGTCTATGTCAATGGTGATGTGTTTCTCACTGTAATTGTCATTTTTATTTATGTTTCCATTCTATCCACTATTCTCTGATAAATAAAAGCAAATATAGATTAGGATCTATTCGTGAAGTACCCTAAATATCACTGATAAATCTTTATCCTTTATGTTTTCTGCTGATTGTTAATTTGAAGGTAATTCAATAGAGTATAACCAGTGAAGTGTTGTTAGGCCCATATTTCCTGAGCACAACTTGATAATTTGTCTTTAAATGTTCTTGAGAAGTCTGCTAATTAAAGATTGAGCTAGAGAAGTCTATGGTTAGCCCTGTCCTCTAGTTTTCTTCTCCAACAGTTGCTTTGAAAAGTTCCCTTAAGAGTATGCTGAAAGCAGGCTAGTTTAAAAGTACTCACCTGATCTTAGACTACTTTTTATGTTATCATGAATGTTTTCCTTTGAGAATATGCTGAAAGCAGGCTAAGTTAAAATTCTTTACTTGATCTTAAGTTGTTCTCTATTTTTAAATGTTTTTCCTTGAAATTACATCAAAAGCAGGCTAGTTTAAAAGTACTTACCTGATCTTAGGTTACTTTTGTGTTTTTCCCTTAAGAATATGTTGAAATCAGGCTAGTTTAAAAGTACTTACCTAATCTTAGATTGTTCTTTGTTTCTTCATGTGTTTTACTTCTTTCACTTCATTTCTTACTATTTCATTCCATAAAATCAACTTAAAGGGATCCTTTGACATAGATGACTTTCCCCATGGACCACTCTTGAACCTTTCTGTTCAATTAAACCCTCTTATGACTCCATATCCCAATGGATTGATGCTACTCCTTGCCTATCTTATCATCTGAACCATTCCTTCATTTATTTACACCTTCACCCTTCATACGGACTTCCTTCATCTTCATGTTATCCTGCCTAACCAAAACAAAACAAACAACCTTGGTCTTCATAACTAGCCTAAAATCATTCTTGAAGCCTTAAAAGATCATATTCTTGAACAGATATATAGAGAGATCCCTCTCTGAATCTAGGATGGCTAGCTCCTTAGATTCCAACGTGGTTTTGATGTAGGCTCTGCAGCGTTTGTACTTGACAATCTTGCAAACTACGGAGGCCTAACATACTGGTGACCATACTGGTGAACTTATGAGTAAAATCCTTAAAACTGAACAATCATTATTTAGTGCAGTATAAGTAGCTTTCTTCAAGCACTACCAAGCATGTTGGTAATCATGATAGGACTTATCTGAATCAGTGGCAATCTAAGTACTTCTTAGGATTCTAACAGACCCTTATCAAACCTTGAAGAAATCAGCTAGTAAGCCACCAAAGTAAACTCTGTTTGCCTCATCACCATAGCTAAGTGTTGAAACAGACATAGGACACTCTCATAACCTACAAGACTATAAAAAAAAAACTCAGAAAACCCAAAAACATTTCAGATTGGTATTCAAACCTATTAGTGGTGGTGGAACATAAAACATTTTACCTTCTAAAAGCTAAAAATTTCCACCTTGTGACTCCACAATCCTGAATAATACCTAAATACTCCACTGGGAAACCCTTTTCTATCATAACATCATACAAAATCACCTTAGGAAACTTTGAGGATTAAGTTTTCTTGTTAAATATTAGTTAGCCTGCTAAAGATAGTCATACCTAGTTAAACTTTTCTTATTATTGGGTCTGAAAACACCACATAGTGGCTTCTAGAAAAATTAATACTAGAGCCTATCTTCACCCAAAACCTCCTGAGATAGTTGATAATCCAAAAAGCATACTTAGGAAGTCTCCTAAGTCTAAAACTTCAATTGTTGTTAGACCAGTCCATAGATCTAATTTTGTTCCCGGAAACCTTGCAGCTCTACAAAATTCACAAGTTGACTTAAGAAACCCATTAAGAACTAGGTCACTTGACAATATTGATCAGATAGACTTTGAGCCTTCACACTCACCGTAACATAGTGGTGAAAATCCTGGTAGTAGAGAAACCACTCCACCTGACCTTCATTTCATTTATAATTTTGGTTATTCTCATCCAAGATCTGCTCAACAGTCTCTTGCTGGTCCATCCACTTCTATTCTCCATACACCCACTGTTCAAACCACTCAATTTCACCAACCCCTCCCATCTTACATCCTCCACCTATAAACCCCCCATTTTTTCCACAACCTCCTACCATGGCAACATGGTATGATCCCTTATTCCTTCCTTTACCTTTACTCAATTTGCCACAGGACTATCAGTCCAAGATTCCATTATACGATGCCAGTGGTGTTACTACTTCTTCACAAGATGTGGACGAGATGAATGACTATTTTGATAGAAATGAGATTGATGATGAAACTGTCAAACTCGGGTTGTTTTCTCAAATTTTAGGGGGAGAATCAAGAAAATAGTTCAAAAGCTTGACCCCTAATAGTATTAATGACCTCCAAGCCCTCCATCAGTCATTCCTAAACAAATGGGAAATCAGGAAAAAACCCTCTCCAAATACTTTCAGACTACAACAACCTCAAAAGAAACACTGGGGAAAGTGTTCAAAATTATTGCACCGGGTTCAATAGTCTTTATAATTCCCTACCCCCAGAATTGAAACCTCCAAAAGGCTCATCTCTGGCCAAATTTCCTGAAGAATTTGATCCTGAAATGGCATATCATCTAAGAGAAAGAGATCCTTTGACTTTGGAAGACATGCAAAAGGGAGCTCTTGATGTGGAAGTAAATCTGTTTGAAAAAAGAGCTAGGATGAGGAATGAAAAGAAAGTATCATTTAGGGAGGAAACTACACCTTCCACATCTAGCTCAAAAATAGAAAGAATGATGAAGAAGATGAACATACTTGAGAGAGCACAATCTAGAGAAAACCAATCGCTACCCCAAAACATAAATCAATCTCAAAATCAGAATCAGAACTTTAGGAGAAACAAAAATCAAAACTGGGCATAAAGAAGGATGTTCCAACGGATACGGACCTCCTTTCCGAAAAATATGTGAATTAGGATGAAGAAACCAATGAGCAAAGCAGGGATGACAACATAAACATGTTGGGAGTAAGCAATTAGGATTCTAATTTCCTCCATGAAAGAAAACAAGGTCTTTATACACCCTATGATGATAGAAGAACACAAAATGATTATTATGAACAATACTCTGAAAATGCCATCATAGGATCACCTAAAAAATATGACCTGAGAAGTAAAAGGAATCAAGAGACTCCCAAAAACAAAACCTTTGATAAATCTTCCAAGAACAGCCCAGAAAATGCACCCAAAAAGACAGCTGAAACTCACAAAATAGTTGTGATGTCCCTTTCTTAGAAATATCACAAGTCTATGCCATAGATGGACTGCAGGGGAATTTACCAGATATGTCACCTTCTAAATAAGTGTGTGATTCAGAGGCTTTCTGGCCCTTTGCAGACTCTGTCTACAGATATGTGAAATTACCTAGTAGGAATGACTATCAATCCAAGCCTGGAAAATGCATTTCCCAGGAATGGAGGCAGCAAGATTTGATCCTTGGTCTCGAATCCTTTGAATATATCTATTAAGAGCTTAAATCCAAGAGTGGGCTGAAAAAAAATGTCTCTAGGAGCTTAAGACAAGTCTCCTTTTCCTGTTTATCTTCAGAAAATGCCCAATAAAGAGGGTTGCATAAAAAATGATCATATACTAGCATAGTATCATTATATGAGATAGAAAATGTACATGAAACCATAAATAGTCACTAAATATATGTAGCAGCAAGAAAATATACAAATACTTGAGGAATCACTCGCTCAAGCTTAGCAAAGAACCCCTCAATGGCATGCATATGGAAACATATCAAAATAAAACTACACAATGATACTTGTGACTAAAAATGCGCAGTCAATAGATGGCACTGCTGCATATATAATGTAAACACATGGATATGGAAGTATAAAGATCAAATAAATATGGGGGAGCAAGATATCAACCCCTGAAACCAATAATACATCAATCCTTGGAAGGATTGGCTAAAATGTACAAAAAGGAAAAATGCCGGAGTTGCTGCCTCTGAACTGGAATAGCATTGCAACTCAGAAAATGGAAAGAGATGGCTGAATATGCTACATACTCTGGATATATCTCCTCCAATGGATATTTCAGGGGAAAGGCTGATCCAATCCCTGAAGATCTTTCGCTCCAACTAGTGGTGCAAACCCCACTACAATTCTGCTCAGAAATAACACAGTCAAAGGAAGGTATTGCGCTATGAATGATGATAGGAGATGTGCCTGATGTAGAGATATGGAAATTGGATCTGAAATCTCCTCTAGTGGCCTCCCAGATGCAAATAATATCTCTCCTCTAAAATCAAAGCTCTGGAAGTGATGCTATGGAAATCTCCACTGCAACCTAGCAACGAAATGTTTCTTGCATTGCTGAAAACGTTGTCCTGAAGGGAAATGCATTGGCCTTGAACCAGAATGTGGAGGAGCTGAAGAAAAAAACTTCAAGAGGCTTCTCAAGAAGGAGGGAATCATAAACAGGAGTTCCCTTATGCTAAACATCACAACTATCTCAGTTAAGCAACTGAAGAGAGCAAGCAGTTCGAAATATTCATGAATGAGAAAAATGGTTGTTTCTTCCTTCTTTTATGCCAATGAAGGATCCTTGGCCATGGACGCCACACATTAGGGTTTCTTCCTCCTCAATAAATTGCGTTGGCTTCCCAAGCAAGCCACACCTCCATCTATTGTGTAGTTTGACTTGGTCAACATGACCTAGCCTCTTTGCAATTATCCATTTTCACACATGGGTGTGAAAAACTAGCTCTAATGATGCTTCTCTTGCATTTCATGAGGGATTTTATTAATATTTTATTTATGAATGGGTCTCCTTGCCCATTTTATTCTCCTCCTAGGTGAAATAGCCAAAATTAATGTTCCAATTAGCTTTATGCTAATTTGGGAACATCACAGTCCTCCCCTCCCAAAGATTGCTTGCCCTCAAGCAAGTGTGAGGTTAGAACTGAGTTATTCCTCCTCCTCTTCCTTTAGTGCCAATGTATGATGCCTACCTCCAAGTAGTAAGGTGCCATCTCATCAATTAAATCCTCACAATTTCCCTCCCAAGTATGCAAGTCAGCTGCCAAGATGTCATCATGCAATGGTGAAGTACTCAAGAGGATAAGAGAGTGATGTCTAGAGGTCCTCTCGGAGCATGGAGTCTGTAGTGTAGGGAAGAATATCATCCCCATATGGTCCATCCATCCCTAATCTATGTGCCATGCAAATTGAGTCACCTCCCAAGTAGGCAACTCCTGAAATCTATCAGCCACCTTTGGCTCTGGCAAAGTA
The DNA here is from genome assembly GCA_034641835.2 of Pinus albicaulis. Classification (NCBI taxonomy): domain Eukaryota; kingdom Viridiplantae; phylum Streptophyta; class Pinopsida; order Pinales; family Pinaceae; genus Pinus; species Pinus albicaulis. Next base: position 146,245 of record JAXQQM020078482.1, on the reverse strand, counting down.
GGTGGGATAAAAATCTACTCATGGTAGGCCACACAACCTACCCCACACTATCTACCTCTCCACTTAAGATAAGTGTAAGGTGTTGGCTGATCCTGGGTTGCAATAAGGTTGCCATTAGGTGGAAAGATGAAGGTTGGGCCTCCAAAGGCCTCTCCCCCAACGCTGCAAATCAAGCTGGCCCAAACATCTCCACATGTGATGAGTTGGGAGTCATCCTCATATAGCATCATGTCCATCATATGGATTACTTGATAAAAGAATGTTTGTCCTGGAATGCTTGCCATCACAACTATCATGCTCCTCTTAGAGCATGCACTGCAAAAAGAGAGGGATCCTCCTCCCTCAAGGGACACCAACGAGTGTCTCTTGTTAGTCATTAGTATTTTTCGCTTGATTGGTGATGACTAGTTGTAACAGCCAAGTTTTCTAGCAACTGATCTAAAAAATTGTCAAATTTGCCAGCTGGAAAACACCCATAAACATTTTTTTCCCTCCTACCTTTTCAATCTGCCCATGACGAGATGAAACCTCATTATCAAGCCCTATCTAGCCTTAGCCATACTAGCTTGTCCATCAGCTCCAAAGAAAGCAATCCAAATATGTCCAAAGAAGTCTACCCTAAGTTAGGTAGTGGCGCTTTAGACATTTCTCCCTTGGCAAACTATCCTAAAAGCCAAAGAACCTCTATCTACTACAGACCAGTGATAACAGACCTTCCCATTCTGCAAATAAAGTTGGTTACACCCTTAAGTTGTGCCACTAACAAGCCCTAAAGTCTCAGCAATGCACATGCCCTAGGTCAAACCGATATTAGGTGGTTTTACAGTGTTTCAATGGATCTTTCAATATTAGAAGTGTACCAGCATCCTAGAAGAAAGTATTTGGCTCAACATGAGAAGATAGCTGCTTCTCATGTGATTTTGAGCCTGGGATGCAGCTACAGGACAGAGAGTTGTCTCATTACGCTCCTGCAATCACAGTCAAAGGTTAGTAAATTATGAATGACAAGAAGTGCTTTGCAAATACTAGCCAAACTGCTTGTGATCTCGAAAGAGGCACAGAGATATTTGAAAAGCAGAATTACATGTTTCGGAGAAGTGCCCATCTTAACTATTATCAATTCGTCATTTTTCATTTGCTCAAGCATGAAAAGGCAGTGAAAGGAAAAATAACATTGTTAAAAGCTGATGAAATGGCATCACTGAGAAAAACCTCCTTCATATATAAGTAGAGGGTTTGAGGACTGAAAAAAAACTCCTTCATTTTATAAGTAGAGGGTTGAGGACTGAGAGTGCCTCCTTCATCTATAAGCAGAGGGCCAAGGATAAAGTTTGATTTTAAGAATTGCACTGATTGTAAGGCAATTTTTTGAGTGCAGTGAGACAACAACTAAGGGTTTACGAAGTAAAAATGATGATTAAGGCGAGAGGCAAACCGGTGGGACCTAAACTAACCTTTTTGCCATCATGTATAGGGAAACCACTATTAGTATGTTCATCGAAATCATCGAAACATTCTTCATTTGGTTGAGACGAGAGGTTGAAAGGAAACCAGGCATTTATCAAAGTAGGCCTCCTTCATCTATAAGCAGAGGGACAGGGTAGTGATTGATTTTAGGATTTTCTCTATCTGAGAGACAAGTTTTAAGAACAATAGGAGACATTTGAAGCCTTCTGAACAGAGAAATGATGTTAAAAAAAAGAGAGGAAGCAGCGGTACTACTATAATCCAAGAGGTTGATCTTATCTCTTATTAGAGTTTCTTTCAAAAGCAGTCTGGAGCCAAAATGAAACAACCTTGCTGAGGTTGAGAGATGGGTCATGACACAGGCCAAAGAGTGTTGATTACTTTTCAAGAAAGTTCTGTTCTTCCTGATTCATGAGGATTTTTCTTTCAATAACTCATCATAGTGGACAAAAGGTAACTTGAGCTTAGTTTTCCCAAAGATGCATTGCAACTAGACACATAGGTTCATAAATGTGCAAGAAGGATTATGGCATGTGTTTCAAGTTATGGAACAACATTCAAAGCCAATAAAGCATACCATTGTTACAAATAAAGGCCTGTCCCTTATGGAAATAGGTCAAAGGTACCTTGTTGTTGCATTTTGAGTAAAGGAGAGGTTTTTACAAGAAATTCCCTTTTGATAAACAGATGATAGTAAAAGCCTAGGTGAGGTCCTTTCACCCATAGTCAAAAAGGCTCAAAAAAACACCTGCCAGCTCAATCATTTTCACAATGGGCATAACCACCTTCAAAGCATCATGAGCAGAATTTCTTTCTACAGTCCAGATATCAAAGAGGAAATAATGTTTTATTCCTTAGTAAGAAACAGTGGAAATTTTTTAAATTCTTAAAAGGGCTTCTTTACTTCAAAAAAGGTTATGGCTGTAAAAAAGTATTTCTTGCCACTATGTCATTTATTTTGAGCAAAAAAAGTCTCGGTTGTGTTTTAAAAAGACATGAGCTTCATGTTCTGTTTTAACCCAAAAGCCTTTTCAAAACTTTTCAAAAACCCTCACCAAGCAAACGCAGAAAGGGTATTTGACTTTTTCGCTTTCAAAAGAAGTTAAAGGGACTGTTGCAAGCTCATTTGAAATTTTCAAAGCGCAAACAAAGCTTCCCCTTAGCTGCTCACTGGACCGAAGAAGTGTTTTCGAGCAAGTTCATAGAGTTTCAAGCTTTTTAGACCGCACGGCGCACCTGCAAAAACGCGTGGCACATTCAGGTGAAAGTTTGCAAAGGAGTTGTATTGTTGCGCGGCGTGCCTGTAGGTGCGGTCACAACTGCCCGAAGGCCGACCCGGCACCGTTTCTATTGCACGGTGCCTTCCCCTTTCAACATGTCGTGCATATGTTAATAGTCCAAACGCCTTCAAAAAGTCTTGAAGCTGCTCAACTATTCAAGCAAAGGCCACCATCGATCTTCAAGGTATTTTTCTGTACCTCCTTGGTATATTCAAATTTCTAAAAGGGTGATCAATGCTGTGTTTTTCAAAGACTAAATGGTGGTGAAAAAGTGAAGGTCTTGGTAGGAAATTCAAAGTGATTTGTTAAAATTTATTGACAAATTTTGTCACAGTGGGAGACTAGTGGGGGTTCATTTTAGCTTCAAAGAGCCTAAACTGCCCTAAAAACAGTGCTAAACATCACACTACCTGCAAGACAAAACAAACACTGTTTTAGTGGTTTTTTCAAGTATTAACGGTATCCTAACTGTTTTAGCATAAACCATAAACTTTGTCAGCTATATGTATTGGTGAAAACAATGGTAAGGAGGGTTGAATTTTTTTTTTAAAGTTCCGTGATTGTTGTGGCTATGATTGCCCAACATTGACATAGTGAAAGTGGTGGGTTTTTATTGATGTCAAAAGACCTCATAAACTGCCCTCAAAATAGTGTTAGAAGGTGAAGCAATGTTTGTAAGGAAAGCATAGTGATTATTTGAATAAGTAAAACAGTGAAAGAACTGCTACCTCATTCATCCCATAAAACAAGTTGTGGTGAAAAATCTTTCAAACTAAGTCTAGAGGTTTTTTATCTACTTGTGAATGTGAAACAGTGAATACAAGGAGGGTGTTTTTGATTGGAAGCAGTGTTTTGCCTCTGTCTAAATACAAGGTTGTATTGTTTTTATCAAAACATAAAGGATCTTTGTAAACATAACCAGCCATAGTAACATTTTCACTATGTTCTTGTTATTTTGATAACTTTGGTTGATTGGCATACAAATGGAGATAGACAATGTTTTGGAAGGAGCAGAGAGTTTTGTGTTAAAGAATCATTTCACATAGAATTTGAAGAGATCTACCTTGGTCAAACAATGACTAAAAAAGAAGACAGAGTTGTGTTTGAGAAATCATTTTAAAAAACCATTTTGAGGCAGCTTGGTGTTGCATAGAGCATTCAAAACAAGATGCCTCCCAAGCAGGACAGTAAGAGTGGCTTGCATAAGATATTTGAGCCTACTTCCACTGAGGAAGTGAATGCCCACCCATAAGTATTGTTCAATTTCCATTAGGTTGGGTGTTTATATTTTTGTCAAAGAGTGCAAGAGGTGAAGAGCTTTTCTCCTTTAACACACCTTTGTGCTTTGAGGTTTCAATACAAGCATTTCCAGCTGGCAGGCCTTGATTTCAAATTCTCTCCAAGGTCCATCTCCAAGGCCACTAAAATCCCCTATATTGGGGAGAAGTGGTTTAAAAAGAGCCATTTAGACTCAGAATATTACAAGCCCTTTCTAAATCCTAAGCATAGAGATTCATGTCCTTCTATTTTCCCTTTCTCATATCTCTTGACTAGCTATCCCCCCATCATGAAGATCATCATGAAATACTTCACTTGTGAGGGGAGATTCTCCCGAGTATATGCCTATCACATTCGACTGCTCATGCATTTCACTAGAGCCAAATTGATAAATATTCCTTTCTTCTTACACAAGAGCATTGAGAAAATGGCCTCCACTGTTCAGAAGAAGCCTCCTTCACAAAAAACAGCCTGCCTCTTCCATCACTTTCTCATCAAAGTCATTATTCTTCATCAGCTTGAAAAGAGGGAGGTCTCTTGGGATAATTTCATCATCCATCCGGATTTCTCCACTATCCCTCCAGTTCATACATCCCCTACACCTCCTTCTCAACATTCTTCGCCTTCTTCTAGCAGACCTATTCCCAAAAAGCTCAAGTTTACCATAGAGCAAGCAAAAGAGCCTGAAGAGGGAGAAGAGCATGACCATGATGAGGAGGAAGAGCATGAACAAGAAGAGGGAAATGATGATGAGTAGTAGCAGGATGAAATAGGGCAGCAAGGGGATGATGAGGAAGATGATGAAGGGCAGAAGCATGAAGAAAAGAAACACAGTGAGGGTGAGAAGACTTTTGATGATACACAGTAGACTTATGATGAGGGTAAGTAGCCATAGTATGATACACAGCAGCCACATCATGATGAACAGGAGCAGCATGAAGGTGCTAGACATGGGCAGCCACAAGGTGGTGAAAAGAGGTAGCCAAATATTTTGAATAGGCCAGCCTCTGAGGATGAGGGACAACAACCTCATAAAAAGGAACAACAGCCTCCTCAAGATGAAAAGCAACCTCAAGAAGAAGAGGGGCAACATGATAAACATATGCAAAACATGTGGAGGACAGCCCTCAAAGGGAGATGCAAAAAGACAGCCTAGGCATCCATGAAGAGATCCAAGGCATTGGAAAAAATGAGGAGCAAAGTGACAAGGGTAAAGAGCCCATGGAGCATGTGCTAGCTGCCTCTCCTAGGCAAGGGGCCATGCTCTCTTCTCCAAAAGTGGCCAAGCCCTGGACATCAAGGAAAAGGGTGCCTAGAGTTGTAACTCCAAATGTGACTAGGGCCCTCCGAAGCAAGGGAAAATTGCCCAAGAAGCCCATGGTCGAATTTCCCAAGAGGAAGAAGACTAAAAGAGCCACCCAAAGCAAAGGGAAGGACAAGGAAGAAAGCAGTCATGAACAGGAAAGGGAATTCGAAATCATCCAAATCCAAAGTGATGATAGTGATAATGAAGCCCAGATCCTAGAAAATCTCTTGATCCATAGAGAAAGCCAAATTGATGCCTTGAAGGATGATCTTCATAGAGCTAGGAACTTCAATCAATTTTTGCAATTTCAAAACAAGCAGATGAGTGTCCATATGGCTGTTTATGAGACACGGGCAATCAAATACAAGAACGAGGCCTCCAAAGCACAAGTGAGGTTGGAAGAAATCATGGGTAAGTTAGATGAAAGTGAAGGCGAAGATCAGCCTAGGTGAAAGAGGCCAAGAACCATGGGGCTTAAAAAGGCCCTTGAGAAGAAAAAAGAAGAAGAAAATGCCCTTATCCAATCTACCCCTCTCACTGCATTGTTCAAACAAGAGATAGAGAAAAATCGGGAGGCATGGCTTGAGAGAGTTAATGATCACTTGGAGAGGAAATTGGAGAAGGAAAACAGGGACTTAGACCTTCAATGGAGGATGATGGGGCATTATAAAAAGCTAAATCAGTTTTCCCGACGGAAGTTGAAGGCTGCTCAAGAAAAACTCAAGGAGGCCAAAGGGAAGCGCCTGGCACAAAAATTGAGGAAAGACACCTCAAGACTCCAAATCTTGGCCTCTGCTTCACAACATGTTTCTGAAAACCCTTGAGGGTCATGCTCGCCAAGTTTGGGTGAAATTCGACATATTTTGGTTTTTTGTCATTTTTAGGTTTTTTGCCAAAACTCATGGGCATCACCATTTCAGTTTGGGGCATCATCAAAGGATGAGAATGGTATCATTGGATTCCATAATTTCAAGAGCACATACTCAGTGATTTTCAGGACATTTGAAGATCATTTTCTCCCCCAAAATGGCGAAAAATGCTCGCTTTTTCTACACTCTGCCCGGTTTATCAGCAAGGCTTATTTTTTGGGTTTTTACACACAGGTCTGTTTTTGTAGGACTTCTAGTGGTTAGTTGGGAGCTAAATAAACATTTTAAGAAAGTAGACACTCAGATATTTCCAACGAGCTATCATGAGCCTCATTTTGACATCGGGAAGGCTTCCAAAAGTTGCCGGCAAGTCAGGGGACCTTTTGTGATGTATTTTTTGAGTATTTTTGTAAAAATTGAACCTTTCAAAACTGCTTTTTCCTCATCTGCGTTTAGCTATTTTTGTACATGAGAAGTTATGAAAAGTCAATTTGTTTCCCTCTTTTAGCATTTTTTAGACATTTTATGAGATATTTTGTGCCTTGGGCTTTGCAAAGCCTCAAGGAAAAAATAAGATATTTTGGATAGGCCAATGAGATTGCAAGTTGAACTAAGAGGTTTTCCTCACTTGGGCCTATATATTCCAAAGGCTTTCATTGTAAACAAGGCTGAACTTGATGAATAGAAGCAATATATGGTCATATAAGCTTTGGAATAAATACTTGTCTCATGCTTTTGGATAGTCTCTTGGATGTTCTTGGATGATGAAAGAGGATTGTTGTTGGATTCCATGACTTGGTAGAATGGTATAGTGTCTCTCTCTTTGTTTTTTTTCCTAGTTTTCATTCATAAATCCATGTTCTTGCTTGCTATAGGACAGTAGAGAACAAATTTGAGACATGCCCTTGGAGGCACCTCAAATTTCCTGTTTCTTCATAGCTTCTATGTTTTCTTCATTCTTAGTCACATTAAAGAATTCTTGATTGCTCTTTAATAACTTAAGGATATTGTTGCTTGTTTCATTCATGGTTTTATGCATGCTAAGTATGATTTACGGTATGCCTTACTTACTCATGGCTAGCCATAGCTCCGTCCATGAAATTTCTCTTTGACTGATTAGATTGTCATTTGTTGAACCAAGGAGGTCTTGTTCTGATCTTTTCCTTTGTCTAAGACTATGCAATATTGTTTTCAAAGTGCCGAATAACTTGAAGTACTGTGTTTAGACGTTCCGGCATAGTGATTTGAGTTGTTTGTTTGTCTTAAGTGTATTTCCCCAAATTCTGATTGCCATTTCCCAAAGTTAGAGAGTTATGTATCTCTATGCATGGCTTGAATGTTTATTTCTATGTATTCATTAGCTTATAGTTACATTTATCATGATTAATGGTTTGCCATACCATGTTTATGTCAGCTATTAAACTAGTTATGCTTGAAATCCTTTGTTGTTCACAAACTTGATGTCCATCTTACTCCATTTTGCCGAAAGATCCTTTCTACCTCGAATCAAATCGGCCCTTCAACAACCTTGTATCACCATCTGATAGATTTCTTGACCTCTTCGACCCCATAGCCCAATTGATCTGACATATTTTTACCTATCTTATATCTTTGATCAGTTTGATCCCACACAACCTAAAAACCAAAACCAAAAAGCCTACTTCATAACTAGCCTAAAATCAGAACACAATAAGCAAGAACATAGATATCCCTTACACAAATAGAGAGAGCCCTCTCTGAGTCTAGGAAGGCTAGGTCCTTGGGCTCCAAAGATTGTTTTGATGTTACACTATCATTTGGCTTGCCAATCAACCAAATCACGTGACACTAACATCTCTCTCCTAACCATGCTCCTTATAAGAGTAGGAGTAGCAGCGTAAGGAGCCAAAATAAGCATCATGCTGGCTGCCATGTGTAGCAAGTGAGTGGGGCTATGGTTCCTCATGTGTATCCAGTGCAGCTTAATCCCCATCTGCAATAGAGAATGTAAAATATTGTGATTTTCCAACCACCTGTGAGCTGCCCCATTATACTTATGTGTTTGGATGAAAGGAACAATGTAGGATGCAAAGTGATGATGCCCTCCAACACATAGCTCTTCCCCAAGTCTCCCTAGGGGATGTTCATCAATCCTGCTTGTGGTTCAAATGACCCAAGAAGCCTAAGAAAAGGAATGCCCCTACTTGGAGCAATGTCCATTTGCTCTGCTCATGTAAGTGGAGTGGCTCATGGATATGCCTCCTCCCATCCTCAAGGAGAGAATGAATGGTTGTGCTAGCTCTCCCAAAGAGGGATGTGCCTCCCCTACATCTACATGACTTCTACATCTCCCCATGTGCTGGTGTGTCCCCTCCTCATGCAACTGGTCACCTAACACCATGCAGGTAAAAATATCACTGGAATACTCCACCCCAAAATGGGAGCTCCAATGTGGATCCATCCTCCATAATGACAGCACTGCTGATCCCTCATGTAGACTCATTATCATATGGCTGCTTCCTTCTTTGACATCTCCTATGCCAAAGATATAAGTGGGAAGTCTGCCATCCTTCCTCTATTGTTTCTGCCTTAGCGCAGAATCTGAAATGGGAGTGGGCAATAGTGATGATGAGAGAAAAATCCCCTTCTTCCTGCAGCTACCCAAAGCTCCCTAAGCTATGTCAAGCTCTCCCAAGGTCTCCACCTCTATGGAGTCAATGAGTGGTGCCCCAAAATGTGAAGCATCCATCCTCCTTTGTTGATCCAGTGGTCTCCTCGGTATAATGTCTCCGTGCAGTGAGACATCATCATCAAAGGTAGACTATATACATGAATGGACAGATGTGTCCATGCCCTTACTACGCAGTCCAGTCTCCCTCCATGGTGCATCAACCTCTAGAAATGAGTAAGGGTAATTACTCCTCATCAACTGATGCTGGCTCTTCCCCTTACCTTCTCCTTGTGTCCCTAAGTTTCCACACCTCCTCATCAATGGCATAGATGGATCATGTGTTGTGCCTTGATCTCTATACATTAGATCCTGGGGTACCTCTTGCAATGATGCAAGAATCCCTCCACATGGAGCAAGGGATCCACCTTCCTCTGCATGAGGTACTAGATACTCTCTAGTTGTGCCAACGTTGTTGCTCCCATCCTCCTCCTCATGGGTGGGAAACCTCCCAATAATGGGGTCCTCCTTTGGGAAAGAGACCCTCATGTTACCCTGCTCAAGTGTATAGGGTGAAAATGTTTCCTCCAATAAGGTATGGTGTAAGGTCCCAACCTCCCTTGTGGCTGTATGAAGTAGAGTGGAACTCCAAGTTTCATCCACCACATGTAGGGTTATGTTTTGAGTGTGTTCCTCCACATGTGTTTTATGAATCCTCCCATCAAATATCTTTACTAATGCATGAGATAAAACATGTGCATATTTAAAAGGAAATGATTCAAAAATCCACTAGGTGTAAGCTTTACCTCTCTAGTGCAGCACTGCAAATGTGGTTGCTTCTTCTTCAGGAATGTTGTGTTGCTGCAAAATGGAGTCTAGCCCCTCCACCCAAGCTTTGGCAGAAACTGTAAGTGTCCCATCAAAATTTGATAGAATGAATCTATCATGCTGCTACTTCCTCTCCTTGGTCACTCTTCCTCCTTCTCTCATCTCAGTTATGTCATTGCTGGACATAGGACTACGCTGGTCATCATAGTGTGTGGCTGCATGATCACCCCCACTATGTGCAACTCTAGAGTTTGTCCTAGAATCAAAATCCTTTGGAGATGCTCCATCCATCTCTTCCATTGTCTCCTTGAGACCTCCATGAATTCTTTGAACAGATTTAGGAAGAAGCCCTGTGAGCTTATCCTCCTTTCTTCTCCCAAGAGATGGAGTCTCTCTCCTGCTAGTCTTCTTGTCTCCTTCTAGATGAGAGGAGGAAGTGCAGGGATATTCCTTTTATTTTTTCTCTTCCTCCTTGGAGAGGTTCTTCTTCTTCTCAAAAATGGATGATATCAATCTCATCCTATTCATCTTCTATTCTCTTTCTTTCTTGGGCTTTGAAAGCCACAGGCTAAGCCAAAAAAGATGCTCTGATACCACTATGATGTCCCTTTTTCAGAAATATCACAAGTATATGTCAGAGATGGACTGCGGGGGAATTTACTGGATATGTCACCTTCTAAATAAGGGTGAGATCCAGAGGATTTCTAGCCCTTTTTAGACTCTGTCTACATTTATGTGAAATTCCCTAGTAGGAATGACTATCAATCCAAGCCTGAAAAAATGCATTTCCTAGGAATGGAGGCAGCAGGATTTGATCCCTAGTCTGGGATCCTTTGAATATATCTATTTAGAGCTGAAATCCAAGAGTGGGCTCAAAACAAATGTCTCTAGGAGCTTGAGACAAGTCTCCCTTGCTTATTTATCTTCAGAAAATGCCCAATGAAGAGGGTTGCATCAACAATGATCATATACTAGCATAGAAGCGTTATATGAGATAGAAAATATGTATGAAACCATCAATAGTCACTTAATATATGTAGCAGCAAGAAAATATACAAATACTTGAGGAATCACTCACTCAAGTTGAGCAAAGAACCCCTCAATGGCATGCATATGGAAACATATCAAAATATAGCTACACAAGGATACTTGTGACTAAAACTGCGTAGTCAATAGATGGTACTGCTACATATATAATGTCAACACATGGATATGGAAGCATAAAGCTCAAATAAATTTGGGGGAGCAAGATCTCAACCCCTAAAACCAATAATACATCAACCCTTGGAAGGATTGGCTGAAATGTACAAAAAGGAAAAATGACGTAGTTACTGCCTTTGAACTGGAATAACATTGCAACTCAGAAAATGGAAAGAGATGGCTAAAGATGCTGCATAATATAAATATATCTCCTCCAATGGATATTTTAAGGGAAAGGCTGATCCAATCCCTAAAGATCTTTCCCTCCAACTAGTGGTGCAAACCCCACTACAATTCTGCTAAAAAATAACGCAGTCAAAGGAAGGGACTGCACTGTGAATGATGAGAGGAGTAGTGCCTGATGCAAAGATATGGAAAATGGATCTGAAATCTCTTCTAGTGGCCTCCCAGATGCAAAGAAGCTCTCTCCTCTAAAATCAGAGCTCCGGAAGTGATGCTATGGAAATCTCCACTGCAACCCAGCAACACAATGTTTCCTGCACTGCTGAAAACACTGTCCTGAAGGGAAATGCTTTGGCCTTGAACCAGAATGTGGAGGAGCTGAAGAAAAAACATTCTAGAGGCTTCTCAAGAAGGAGGGAATCCTAAACAGGAGTTCCCTTGTGCTAAACAACATAGCTATCTCAGTTAAGCAACTGAAGAGATCAAGTAATTCGAAATATTCATGAATGAGAAAAATGGTTGTTTCTTCCTTCTTTTATGCCAGTGAAGGCTCCTTGGCCATGGACCCCACACATTAGGGTTTCTTCCTCCTCAAGAAATTGTGTTTGCTTCCCAAGCAAGCCACACCTCCATCTATTGTGTAGTTTGACTTGGTCAACATGACCTAGCCTCCTTGCAATTATCCCTTTTCACACATGGGTGTGAAAAACTAGCTCTAATGATGCTTCTCTTTCATTTCATGAGGGATTTTATTAATATTTTATTTATGAATCGGTCTCCTTTCCCATTTTATTCTCCTCCTAGCTGAAATAGCCAAAATTAATGTTCCAATTAGCTTTATGCTAATTTGGGAACATTACAATAGTGGTTGTGAATTCTGATTTAAACAAATGGAAAAACACCCAAGCCAATGAAAAACATAGCGTTAACCCTAGTAGAACTAGCACTTCAGCTAATGCTCCTGAAAAACTATTTTAACAGCTATAAATAATAGAAATCAACAAGCTGATTTTGCTGATGAGTTAGTGAACAAGAAGGTTGAATTAAACATTTTAAAAAACCAGATTCCTTTCAGCCTAGAGAATGAAATTTCTAAAATCAAAATCTCTGTCCCACTAACTAAATTAGCCACTCAAAATGTATATAGAGGTTATATTTTGAAAGCTTTGAACATAGAAGATATCCATGACACTGTCAACTTAAATGATAATACCCCAAAGCTCATATTTGGACCAAAGATTGAAGGAAAATTTCAAGAAGGAACCACCCCTCCCTTTTACATCAGTTTGAACATCCTTGATAATATTTTACACAATTCCATGCTTGATTCAGGAGCATCACACAACCTCATGCCCAAGGTAATAATGGAAAGGTTAGGCTTAGAGGTAACTAGACCCTACAAAGATTTATACTCCTTTGATTCAAGTAGAGTGAGATGCTTAAGCCTAATAAAGGAACTGTGTGTTAACTTAGCCCAAATACCAGCCAAGAGTTTAGTGATGGACATTGTAGTGGCTGATATACCCCCCAAATATGGCATGCTCCTTTCAAGGTCATGGGGTGCTAAGTTACAGGGCGCTATGCAGATGGATATGACTTATGCCACCATCCCTGTCTTCAATCAGTCTAGAAGACTCTATAGGGAAACACATACGAAATACATGGTGAGTAGTCAAGAAAGACCAGAGAATTCTCCTCTCTATTCCATCCACACTGACATTGACTCTTTCATTCTTTTTAATGATGATATTCCTAAAGAGTAAGAGCTAATCAATGAAAAAAAATCAAATGATGTGATCACTTCACTTTAAAACATAGCTACATCCATTGATAAAGAGGAGAACAAAGAAGAAATTAAAAAATAGTTTGCTGATTCAGAAATTTACAGCAAATAGAGTAAAGGTCATGAGGTCCAGAATAGTCATAATCATAACACAGATCATAAAAATCAAGAAGTAAAACCTCAAAACATCGAAAACCTTGAGGAAAAAAATATAGAAAAGTGTAGTGCAGACCTTTGTACAAAATAAAATGATGAAAAAGACACAAAGGACAACAATAAAATAAATGACAAATCTGAAAACAATCCTCTTTGGAACATGAATTTTGATGAGTCTTGCACTAAAAATCATGCAGAAGCAGAAATATGGTTACACAACACTCAAAACAATCATGCTGAGGGGCATTCCTATAAATTAAACTTTCACTGTACAAACAACATAGCTGAGTATGAGGCTCTCCTTTTAGGCCTGCATTTATTGAAAAAACTAGGGGCCAAAAGGATAAAAGTTCATGGATATTTAGAGTCGATTATTAGGCAAGTAAATGGGGAATATAGTACCAAACATCCCAGACTTAGAGCCTATAGGGATGATGCCATGGACTTGTTAAAAATGTTTGGTGAATTCCAGCTTATCTTTGTCCCAAGAAACCAAAATGTCCTTGCCAATACATTGAGCTCTTTAAGGAATACATTAAACTGAAATACATTGAGCTCTTTAAGGAATTTTCTGATGTGTTTGCATGGAGTAATGAAGATCTGAAATCATATGATACATAAATAATTCAACATAAGATACCCCTCAAGGAAAACCATAAACCTTTTAAACAAAAATTGTGCAGAATCAACCCTGTTCAATTGCCTCTGTAGAGAAAGAAATTAGAAAAATGTACGATGCTGGAATTATAATCCCTATTAGATACTCAGAGTGGGTGTCGAATCTTGTATCAGTTAGAAAGAAAATGGGAGAAATAAGGCTTTGCATTGATTTTAGAAACTTAAACAAAGCCTCATTAAAGGAAAATTATCCCTTACCCAAGATGGATCATATCTTACTAAGAGTAATTGGTTCTAGAAGAATTTCTTTTCTATATGGCTTCTTAGGTTACAATCAAATATTGGTACGTCCTGATGATCAACTTAAATCAGGCTTTACTACACCTTGGCGTACTTTCATGTATTTGAAAATGCCTTTTGGTTTGATGAATGCTAGTGCCACATTTCATAGAGCCATGGATATTTCATTTTCAGAAGAAATAGGTTACTTCATTGTGATTTATCTTGATGATATAACTATTTATTCTAAAACAGATGAGGAACACCTAATACACTTAAGAAAATTCTTTGAAAAATGCAGAACATTTGGACTGTCCTTGAATCCAAAGAAAACTTTGTTTGGTCTCCAAGAAGGAAAACTTCTTGGGCATATCATATCAGAAGAAGGAATAAGGATAGACCCAAAAATGATTGATGGTATATAGCAAATCAACCATCCCAAAAACATCAAGGAACTTCAATATTTCATTGGAAAGATTAATTTCTTGAGAAGGTTCATACCCAATCTAGTTGAACTCTTTAGAAATATAACAAACATGCTTAAGAAAGAAGAAGGAGTTAAATGGACCTTGGAAGCAAAGAAATCATTTGAACTGGTAAAACAAGCACTCACAAAAACACCAGTTCTTATCAGTCCTGATTTTTCAAAGAATTTCTTTATCTTTTCATTTGCATCAGAACACACAGTAGTTACTGTCCTATTACAAAAAAATTTGAATGGACAAGAGCAGTCCATTGCGATTTTCAGCAAGGCATTAAGAGATGCACCTCTGAAGTATAACATAATGGAAAAAAAAGCCTTTGACTTATTCAAAGCCTTAAAATACTTTAGAGTTTACATTTTACATTCCCACATCATAACATTTGTGCCTCATTCAGTTGTGAAAGACATATTGACCCAAGATCCAGATGGAAAAAGAGGAAGTTGGATTGCTGTGAATTTAGAATATGACTTAGAAAACAAGCCCACTAAACTCATAAAAGGTCAAGGACTAGAAAAACTTATGGCTGAATCCAACTTTCAAGCTCTTGATATAAAAATGTTTAATGCATTAGATGAATAGGAGGAGTTTTCAGCTCCAATCATTGAAGATCATTTTTTGAATTCATCTTGGTATGCTGACATTTTGTATGTTTTTCTTAATCTTAATGTTCCTCCTGGTTTGTCTAAAATGAAGAAAAGATTCTTAAATTTGAAAGCTGTAAATTACTGCATTCTGAATAAATGTTTATATTGAAAAAATGCTAGTGGATTATTGCTTAAATGTTTTCTTGAAAATCATGCAGATAAGATCAAGCATGAGTTTCATGAAGGAGAATGTGGAGGCCACCTCTACTGGAAGTCAACTGGTAATAAAATCCTTAGAGCTAATTATTACTGGCCCACTCTCTTTCAAGATGTCCATAAGATGATTATTACCTGTCACAAGTGCCAAATTTTTGAAGGCAAAAGAAATTTTCTTCCCTTACCTCTGCAACCAATCACTGTTGAAGCTCCTTTTCAGCAGTGGGGTCTAGAATTCATTGGGGAAATCCATGCTCCCTCATCTGCCCAACATGGATGGATCCTCACAGCAACAGACTATTTTACCAAGTAGATAGAAACCATCCCCTCTAGGAATGCCACAGACTCAATCATCATCTCATTCCTTGAAAACCATATACTTGCCATATTTGGTTGTCCTAGAAAGATCGTAACTGACAATGCTGCTGCATTTGGATCTAAGAAGATGGTAGAATTCTATCATAAGTATCAGATCATATTGGGTCATTCCACAGCTTATTACCCTCAAGGTAATGGGCTGGTAGAGTCCTCAAATAAGATCTTGGTAAACATTATCAAGAAGTTGCTGGAAGATAACAAGAAATCATGGCACAATAAGCTAGTACATGCTTTATGGGCAAACAGACTAACCATTAAAAAATCCATTGGAATGTCTCCCTACCAGCTGGTTTATGGAACAGATGCAATATTTCCAACCATTTTAGGAGTGCCAGTCATGAAGTTGATCCAAGAAGTATAGTCTGAAGATAACGATGTAACAAGAAGAATAAACTAGACTATACATTTATAGAAAACCAGAGAGGAAGTATACATTAGAGCACAAAAACTACAAGAAAACATCAAGAAGCTATTTGACAAAAGAACCAAGGCAAGTGATTTCAAGATTGGTGATAAAGTTTTGAAATGGGATTCAAGAAGAGAAGATAAGGGCAAACAAGGAAAATTTGATAACTTATGGCAGGGCCCTTATCTCATCCAATCTGTTATTGAAAAAAATGCATTTTTTTCTGCAAGAATTGGATGGAGCTAAATAATTTGGAGGTCTTGTCAATGGCAGGGTTCTCAAACATTATTTCTGTTAACTGATATTTAAAAATTTCAAGGCTTTTTTATTCATTGTATATAACACTGTTTTTCAATTTGAAGAAAGAAAAATACAAAAACAATAAAATAGAAAAAGAGGGTAGAAATAAAACAAGAAAGGTACATCCCCATACCAAAAAAGAGAATAAATCTGAAAGTGTGCAAGCTTAAATGCCACTACTTAAGAAAACTCTGCTATTTTAGTCATACAACCTAATCATGACTAAAATAGATTTCAATTTTCTGCTGATAGGTGAGAGAAAAAGATTAGCCAAACAATCAAATCTTGGCTTATCAGTAGATTAGATTAGGATAGAAAAATAGTGGTTCAAACAAGCTCAAATCTTGAACCTACAAAGATTGGTATAGAATTGGTTCTAATATGCTAAAAACTTGAACCAGGAAAAGAAAAAGACAACTCTAAAAAGATCAAAATCTGAGCTGTAAAAAGAATAAAGGATGCTTTTTTGATTTTCAGATCTTAAGCCTTCAGAGTTTTGTTTCAAATTTTTGCAAATAAAGTCTATGTGCAGCTTGTTTTATGCCATAGTACCACAGCAAATCAGACTGTCTAATCCTGATTTGACTGTGTTTTAAATTTTTGTTGTAGAAAATAGAGAATAAAATCTGCCAGATAGTCTAATCCTGGCAGATAGTAGCTTAGGTAGAGAATTTATGAGTTCAACAGTCTAATCTGAACTCATGGAAGAAATAAGGGTAGACTTAGATTAGTTTTTCCTATTTTAAAAAAGAAAAAAATGTTGATGTTTAAGGTCTGCAAGTCCAAATGCACCTGTTGAAGAAAAAATGTTATGAAGTAGGCTGTGTAGGTAGTTGTTTGGGAGACAATTTGTTTGTTGATATGAAATACTGATCATCTTTTCTAAAGCATTATGATCAATAAAAAGAGGTTGTCATAGATAAGGCACAGGTCTACATCCCAAAGATCAAATTCTAAAGATTATTAAAACCTTCAAGGAGCCCATAAGGATATGATGGCCCACGTTTCACCCTGTGATCTCCCGAAATCTATTCCTCCATCCTCCCCAACGAATCCTCACCGTAGATCTTATAAATCTAACGGTTCTCATTAATCCTGATGACCCAAACTCCGTCGGGACCTACCATCCCCTGCATATAACGCCCACCCTATCAAACGCTGCCACCTGGCTTCCACTTTCATTTTTGCCCGAGCAAATTTTCCATCGCGTTCGGTCCGCACCATCGGATCTCATCCCTTTCATCCAACGCATGTGGTGGCGTATCGCGCGATTTTCGCATCTGGAGTTTAACACTCCAAAGTTACGCGATACCGGCGGTATCAAGAAAGCCACACGATGCAATATAACTGGATCACATTTGATTCAGCTAAAACCACTTACCACCCGAATTGAACGTGATAACCACTCCTGGTATTTTGAAAACCACTTTTGTCCAATTCATGCCAAAACCTATTTTGAGCCGGATTTTCACCTATTGTTTCCATGAAACCTCTTTCTCCTGCATATTTCCCCCTCTGCAATTACTCCTCCTGCTCTTTATCAACCTCTGTAAGCAGTTTTCCGGCCTGCAGGATTTTATGTAATGTTTTTGTGGTTTTTTACAGGTTTTGACAGCATTTTTTGGGCCCAAAAAGCCTCCCATGGTTCACAAAGAGACAGGGCCTAAGATTGTGACCCCTAAAAATCCAACAATGTAGAGTAAAGGCTTTCAGGTTTCATTCCATGGTCTAGTCGGTTCTATTTGAGCACTAGTCATAACATTAAACCCTCCGCAGTACCAAAAAACTGCCTGTACATATTAAAGAAGAAGAACGGTGAAGGTTAAACTTGAAGATCAGAGATTAAAGGCAAACCCCAGAGATCTGAAGATTTAATCAATAATTAAAAGACTAAATGTAGTGGATTAAAGGGTTTGATCATGCAGTTTAAGGGTTTATACACAGTGTCAGGGATTGAATATCAAAAAGCCTAGGATTAAGGGTTTTAAACCTACAGTTAAGGAAACCGGGAAAGGGTAAAAGGCAGATGACAAAGCCCAAAACAGTCAACACAGTCAGCAAAAGCACAATTGAAGACCGAAGTAGGATGAAAAGGCATAATTAGCCTTAAAAGCAGAATCAAAGTCATAACAGTGTTTTAAAGCCACAAAAACAGACAGATTAGCAAAAGAAGCCTCCAAATGCCACATCAGTGAGGCAATTAAAGCCAAAACTACCACCTACAGGTTTATTTCCTCAAAAGAAGGCACAATGAATGCACAATTAGGGACATTTTTAAAAGACAGCTCAACATTAACTACCAACCTACCAAAAACCCTCAAAGTCAACAAAAGTAACTAAAGTTGATGAAATTTAATGTAAAATTGATTAAAACAGAGATGAGCACTTGAAATCTTTTTCCTTAGGCCTCCCAAAGGTCAAGAAAACATTACTCTGTATTAAATGAACAAATGAAACCTACTTACACTCCACCTCCTCATTCTTCTATAAATACTTCTGTAGAAGACAATGAAGAGGTTGGTCTCTGGATATCTGTTGTATGTAAATAACTTTTGAAGTTGTTGTAGCTCTGCTGGTAATTGAAGAATACATAAGCTGAGATGGGAAGTTTGGAACTGTAAAGACCCACTGGATTTGAAGATTGTAACTGATTTGAACATCAAATACAAATAGCTAATTTATGGGATCTTGGTCTATGTCAATGGTGATGTGTTTCTCACTATAATTGTCAATTTTATTTATTTTTTCATTCTGTCCACTTTTCTCTGATAAAGAACAACAAATATAGATTAGGATTTACTTTTGAAGTACCCTAAATCTCACTGATAAATATTTATCCTTTATGTTTTCTGTTGATTGCTAATTTGAAGGTAATTCAATAGAGTATAACCAGTGAAGTGTTGGTAGGCCCATATTTCCTGAGTACAAATTGAGATTTTACCTTTAAATGTTCTTAAGAAGTCTGCTAATTAAAGTTGAGCTAGAGAAGTTTATGGTTAGCCCTGTCCTCTGGTTTATCTCCAACGGTTGCTTTGAAAAGTTCCCTTAAGAGTATGTTGAAAGCCGGCTAGTTTAAAAGTACTTACCTAATCTTAGACTGCTTTGTATGTTTATCATGAATGTTTTCCTTTTAGAATATGTTGAAATCAGGCTAAGTTAAAAGTATTTACTTGATCTTAAGTTGTTCTCTATTTTTAAATGTTTTCCCTTGAAAGTATATCAAAAGTAGGTTAGTTTACAAGTACTTACCTGATCTTAGGTTACTTTTGTGTTTTTTCCCTTAAGAGTACGTTGAAAGCAGGCTAGTTTAAAAGTACTTACCTGATCTTATACTATTCTTTGTTTGTTCATGTGTTTTACTTCTTTAACTTCATTTCTTACTGTTTCATTCCATAAAATCAACTTAAAGAGATCGTTTGACATAGATGAATTTCCCCATGGACCACTCTTGAACCTTGCTATTCAATTAAACCCTCTTATGACTCTATAGCCCAATGGATTGACAATGTCCCTTACTTATCTTATCAGCTGAACCATTCCTTCATTTACTTACACCTTCACCCTTCATACAGACTTCCTTCATCTTCATGTTATCCTGCCCAACCAAAAAAAAAAAAAACAACCTTGTTCTTCATAACTAGCCTAAAACCGTACTTAAGTATAAAGATCATATCTTTGAAAACACATATACAGAGAGATCCCTCTCTGAATCTATGATGGCTAGATCCTTAGATTCCAAAGTGGTTTTGATGTAGGCTCTGCAACGTTTGTACTTTCCAATCTTGCAAACTACAAAGACCTAACACCTTCCAAAGTGGAAGTACCTCTTGATCCTCCAAGGTTAAGGAGTAGCCCCTTTTCACCATGATAGTGCTATCACCCACTCCTGTAACATTATGCAAAGTATGGAAAAAGATTATTCCATACTCCCCCAAGAACTGCCAAAGCAACAACAACTTTTATTGCCTCCCCACACCATCACCATATAAACGATGGAGTAAAAACATGATGGTTGATATGAAAGACATCACATCACCCCAATATACCCAAACTCTCTATTTCCATATTATGTAAGTGCCATGCCAAGTCCCATCCACCAACATACCCTTTAAAGAAGGATATGTCACATGATGGCAAAACTCTTCCAAGAGAAGCCAACGCAGCCATGCCTCCTGATGCCCTGTGTCATAGATATGTAGGTGGCTTACCAAATTATTTCTCACCATCCACACCCATTCATCCAAATGTGGGTGTCTCCTACCATGCTCCATCTTGGTACTCCTTTAACGGAAAATACCATCCTCCCAAATCATACTTTTACCTTTGCATTTCATGGGATGTTGAAATGCAATCTCCTGGAGATCTCCAAATGAAGACCACTCATCAATGACCAAGTTGAATCCATAAGGATCCAAATAAGATGTAGGAAGAAACTTCTCATCAAGATGTGAAGTGCTCATCAAGAAGTACCCATCATAATAATGGAAAATTTCATCCCTCATAAGATACCCTCCATCAACCATCTGGCTATCCTCTGCTATACATGTAGAAAGGTCATTGGAATGCTCCAATAATGGTTCAGCCCCAAACTCATCACTGCTGCTCAATGATAGCGCTACTAATATCCATAATGGTGCATCTGTTTTCTCAAGATCATGCTCAATTTTGAACTCATAGTTCTGCATTGCTCTACTCAGGACAATGTTCATCCCATCCTCCAAAATTCTACACTCCAACCCCAAGATTTGTGTGCAGCTCAAAAATGATACACTAGGATGACTGTATATCTCTTCCTTGAAAAAATAAAGGGTCCTCAGTGCAGTGATAGTCTGCTACTCCAAATCAGCAAGGTGCTTTGACCCTAGGCCATGCATCTGCCTTGACATCATGTTTCCATAATCCTCCATATGATGTGTCGAAATAACAAGAAATGGAAATATGTGCATACCTTGGTAAATCTTGGGAACATCTTGTACTACTACAAGGGTTCCTTCCTTAGATGTGATGGATTTCCCAAATATTGATGATGATGGTTGCTCTTCTATGGCTACATCAATGCTGGTACAAGTCTCCTCCTCCTCATGCATCTCCAGAATAGTGCATGGGACTCTAGATGTCAAGAGATCAAGACCACTTTTCAAAGGTGCAAGTGTTCTTTCTCCTTATTCAAGTGCTCCTGCAGCAAGTGGTGGTGAAGGCCTCTTCCCCTCTAATTTCTTCTTGTCAAACTTCTTGATCAACCTTTGAGTAAAATATTCATATATAGTCACTTTTTCATGACTCAAATGGCTGAACCACCAAATGTTTGCTTCACCCTCAAGGTGCAGTGCTGCAATCTCAACAGCTTCTTCCTCTACTACTGGATGTAGTAGGAAAAATGCATCCAACCTCATTCCCCAAGCTCTTGTTGTGCATGAGAATGACCCATCAAAGTTATACAATAAAAATCTATTTCCCTTTATTCTTCTATCACTGCAAGGTCTCCTTTCTTCTTTGAGTTGAATGAACTGTGGGAGAGTTAGATTCTCCTTGAAAGCTCTAGGTTGAGACTTATATTCTGCAAGATACTCACTTAGAATCTCATGATCTAAGTGTCCTTCATCTCCATGCCTTTTATCTTCTTCTTCAAAAGAAAAAGGCATAGCATGTTTCTTTGGAGCTTTATGCAATACCGGTTCTTCTTTTTGCTGATAGGAAGTACATGGACCTTCCTCATCTTGAAACCTTAGTGTGGTTTCACTCCTTTTCTCCATTTTCTTTTTCTTGAACTTCTTGGTGAGGTCCTTCTTAGATATTAAAAGAGATGAGATAAAACTCATTATTTCCACCATTCTGATCTCTTTCTCCTTCTTCTTATTCTTCTAATAGCATAATGGCTGAAATCCATAGGCTGAGCCAAGATTATGTTCTGATACCACTGTAATATTCCCAAATGGGGAAGCAACAATACATGAACACAATAATGGAAAGGACAGTGAATAAATCAACACACCATGATATGAGACAAATGTAAAACCATCTTATTAAACATATCAACAAATAATAGGCACAAGATCTTGAGGATCAAGTCACTCAAGCAGTACCAAACAAGCCTTCACAAGAAAATATGTCAATACATGGGAAATAGATGTAATAAAAATGCCCTAAGCTAAGATAGCACAATTTTAGGACATAAAATATTGCATAAAGATGGATTAATGTACATTTTCTGTTATATGGCTCAAATAATGCTAGGAGTGAAGATCTAGCCTCCTAGACAGATTTCCAAGAGAACCCAGGTAGGGTTTCTGGAAATACACCCAAATACAAATGGTGATCTACAGCCCTAGGGCTGAAGAGTCACTGCAACTGAAGAACCTTAAAATATAAGGCTGAAATAATATGGATCTGATATAGATCTCCTCAAGGGTATCCTCCAATGAAATTTTGAACCCTTCACCTACAGGAAAACACTCTCAAAGATTCAATAGATCCTCCTTTGAAGATGCCCTCCAAAATAATGCAATTCCTAGCTAAAAATGCACTGTAAATTATGGGAATAAGTTGGCCTAGTGCCAAATATCTGAAATGTGCTCAGGAACCCTCCAAACTGATCTTCCAAGAGAAGGAATCCTTCCTCCTATGAAAAACTAGCTCAGAAAGTGGGTTTCTCAACCCTACACTACAACACCCTACAACACAACAAAAATATGAACAAAAACTACATTGTAGCTGAAGACTGAAGCTTGGCCAGAATTCTGGATGTGTGTAAATGATAGATCAATACTCCCCCAAGAGGCCTCTCAAGGAAAGAGGTGGGATTCTTGACTGGAAACATCCTGTGCTAAACAGCGCAAGAAATCTTAGCTAAACAATTGAAGAGAGCACAAGTCTAAACAGACATATCAAAATAATAAATGTAACATCACCCCATATGGTTGCCATCCTATTCCTTGTAAACAATTTGAGCCTTCTCACCTTGGTTCCCACTCATTAGGGTTTCCACCATCATGTAATCAATCTCCCTCCAAAACTGTGTTGTCCCACCATTAATGCCACTCCCCCATAACAATGTTGTTTGATTTGGTCAAAGTTGACCTATTTAGCATGCTCCAACTCCTTTCCACACCTAAGAGTATTCAATCCAACTTTTATATGACCTCCATTCACACTAGGAGTGTATGTTATTCCTACTAAGGAGATTTATGGGTCTCCATACCCTCTTATTCCTCTAACTAGGAGAAAAATCAAAATTTAATATTCCAATTAGCTGTGTGCTATTTTAGGAATATTACAAATAAGTTAAAAGGATGTACGATGCTTAAATCATAGCACCCATCATATATTCTAATTGGGTCTCTAATTTAGTCCCTACTAGAAAGAAAACAGGATAAATCAGACTCTGTGTTGATTTCAACAACTTGAACAAATTATCACTGAAGGATAACTATCCCCTCCCTAAAATGGATTGCATTCTCCAAAGCATAGTAGGGTCATCCAGAATTTCATTACTTGATGGATTCTCTGAATACAACCAAATCCTAGTCCAACCTGAATATCAAGCTAAGATTGCATTCACCACTCCCTGGGAAACTTTCATGTACTTGAAAATTCCCTTTGGACTAATGAATGTTGGAGAAACATTCCAAAGAGCCATGGAAATAGCCTTTGCAAAGGAAATCCATGACTTTTTATTCATTTACCTAGATGATATCATAGTGTTTTACAAGTCAAATAATGAACATCTACATCATCTAATAAGAGTATTCATAAAATGTATAAAGTTTAGCATATCCTTAAATCCTAAAAAGTCACTTTTTGGATTAGAAGAAGGAAAAATTCTGGGACACATCATTTCAAAATAGGGCATTAGAATTGATCCAACTATAATAGAAGTAATCCTAAATATCACTCATCCTGGGAACATTAAATAATTACAATAATTTTTAGGTAAAATAATCTTCTTAGAAGATTCATCTCTAACTTAGCAGAACTAATTAGAGATTTAAATAACATGTTAAAAAATGATTCAATACTTAAGTGGACAGTAAAGGCTAAGTAATTTTTTGAAGCAGTCAAAGAAGCCCTTACTAAAACACCTGTCCTCATAAGTCCTAATTTTAACGGAGATTTCATAATTTTTTCATTTGCTTCAGAGCACACCATTACAGTAGTCTTGTTGCAAAAGAACGATGAGGGCGATGAACAACCCATTGCTTTCTTCAGTAAAACTTTGAGAGATGCAAAAATAAAGTATAATATCATGGAAAAACAAGATCTTGCTTTAGTGAAAGCCATAAAATATTTCAGAGTATACATTCTATACTCTCACATAATAGCATATGTTCCAAACTCAGTTGTAAAGGAAATTCTAACTCAGAATGGGCCTGATGGAAAAAGAGGCAAATGGATTGCCACAACACTAGAATATGACATTGAGATCAACCCTACAAAATTAATTAAAGGCCAAGGTTTGGCCAAACTCATGGCTGAATCGAACTGTCAAGCCTCAGACATAAATTTCATTACTGCCATAGATGATTAGGAAGAGACGGCGACTCCACAAATCAGTGAAGCTTTCATAGATTCACCTCAGTATGCAGACCTTACATTTGTTTTACTCAACTTACAAGCTCCTCCTCGTTTATCTAGAACCAAAAGTAGATTCTTAAAAATGAAAGCAATGAAATATGTTATCTTAGATAATGTTTTAATTTGGAAATATCATGGTTCCATCCTATTAAATTTTTTATTAAAAGATGAAGCTGACAAATTCATGTAGCATTTTCATGGAGGAGATTGTGGAGGACACTTATACTGGAAAACAACTGTTAACAAAATTTTGAGGGAAATTTTTTACTAGCCCACCCTTTTTGCAGATGTCAGAAAGTATGTGACATCCTATCACAAATGTCAAATATTTGAAGGGAAGAAGAAACTCTTACCATTACCACTCAAACCTATCTCAGTAGAAATGCCATTTCAACAGTGGGGTTTAGACTTCATTAGTGAAATTCACCCACCCTCCTCTACCCAACATAAATGGATATTGACAACCACTAACTACTTTACCAAGTGGATAGAATACATCCCTTCTAAACAGGCCACATACTCTGTCATTATTTCATTTCTTGAGAACACCATCCTTTCTATTTTTGGATGCTTACAAAATCTCATCACTGATAATGTTGTTGCCTTCAAATCCAAGAAAATGGTAGATTTTTGTAACCGATACCATATCACCCTAGGTCATTCCACTGTCTATTACGCTTAAGGTAATGGACTAGCAGAATATTCAAACAAAATCGTAGTTAAAATCATGAAGAAGTTATTAGAGGATAACAAGAAAACCTCGAATAAAAGGTTGGTGAATGCCCTATGGGCAGACAGACTAACTACTAAGAAATCAATCGGTACATCTCCCTATCAATTAGTACATGGGATGGATGTTGTTTTTCCATATTCATTAGGAGTGCAAGTAATGAAAATGATTCAAGAGCTTCAAGTAGAACTAAATGACATCCAAAGGAGAATAAACCAAACAATTCATTTACAACAAACCAGGGAAGAAGTTTATATCAAAGTCCAAGTAATTTAAGACAAAATCAAGAATATCTTTGATAAGAAAACTAAAGCAGATGATTTATTCATAGGTGATCAAGTACTAATATGGGATTCCAGAAGGGAAGATAAAGGAAAACATGGGAAATTTGACTATCTCTGGAAAGGCCCATACATTATTTATGGTTACAGAGGCAACAACGCCTTTTTCTTGAAAGGATTAACTGGAACATATCTACCAGTTGGACCTGTCAATGGTCGATTGCTGAAGCACTCTTTTTCACTATACTAACAAGTAGTTCTTTTTTTATATTTTACTCATTGTAAATACCATAGAAAATTTTAGATTGGAGTGGATGATTATCTTATAAAGTTGAAGCTCGAAGAGGAAACCCTCAGCTTTAAAAGATATAACATCATATGTTTGAATAAAGGATAATCACAGAAATTAGTTCCAAGCAAAGCAAAGCCAAAATTCCAAGGCCACTGATTAGAAAGTTCTTGACATCTCACAAGGACATTCCATCCCCAAGTGGAGCCACTGTTAGGGTCCTATAATAATAGGGATCATAATTTTGAATTGGCTATGTAAAGTCTTGTAATATTGTACATACCTTTGTGCTTCTGCAAATGTTTTCCATATTAAAAAAATGAAAAGAGGGTATGTCCTAAAAGCATAATCAAAGGACCAAAATAAAGAAAAGATAAAAAATAAAGAAGATTGTGAACCCCATAAAAAGAAGAAAAAATAAATTATGAAAGTGTTGCACATTAAAATGCCACTACTCTTAGTTTAGTTTACTTTTTCAAATAAATAGTGTGCAGCTTGTTCAAAATACCAAAATTCATGATGATCATGCAATCTAATCTTGATCATTAACGCCTTTAAATTTTATGCTATGATAGTTAGTAAATAAATATCTGACAAAACCATTTAATCTTGGCAGATCAGTAGTTAGGTAGAGAATAAAAATGAGCTCATAAGTTTAATTTGAGCCATTGGAAGATATAAGGTTGGAAATAAATTATTTTTCTTATCAAAAGAAAATAAAAGTGTCACCAAGCTCAAATGCACTCAATAAAGGAAAGGAAAATTTTTAGCATGAATAAAAGGGTAGGTAGAATACTTTCAAAAGTTCTATAAGCATCATTATGCTTATCACTTAAAATAGAACTACTAAGTCTCTAGAAAAGAAGGAGAGACAAAGATTAAGAACTGTTAAAGATGAACACTTATGAAATGTTCTTACTTGAATCAATGAAGAGAAATTCATTATTTAACCCCTTGTCCCCTTTTTCCTCTTCATTCCCCCTTATCCTAACCCTTTCCCCTCTTGGAAACCAATTACCCCTTCCCCTTGCTAAAATCCCTTTTTTCCCTTTGAAAAACCGCTTCCCCTTGCTAGAATCCCTTTTTTCCCTTTGAAAACCCCCTTCACCTTGCTAAAATCCCCTTTTCCCCTTAGAAAACCCCTTTACCCCCTTTAAAAACCCACATGTTTTCATAAAAACATAAAAACCCACTTTTTAAAAAGTTTAAAGCGAAAAAATATTAAATGGGCCCTGCTTTGATTTGACCCTTCTGCCTAATTTATAACCTGACCCCACCGTTTATGCCATTGCATAAGTCATCTCCACCTTCCCTCAAAATCCTCATCACACTCATTTAATTCGACCGCTCATGTGGCTTTTTGTCCCCCCTCCACCATCCAAAGTTTATCACTGGGGGGGTTACAAAAAGGACTGTATTGCAATACCGCCTCGACCATACGTGTCAGCCTCATATGAGTTCAGACCCCCCAAGCTAAAAACCATAAACCACCTTAACCCCCCCCCAAAAAATCATTTTTCAAAATATAGCCATTTGAAATAATCGTTTCCCTTCACAAATAAGCCCGCTTGCCTCCCTACAAACCCTTTTTTTTCATTACAATTGTTTTATTTTGCTGTGCAGGTGATTAACAGAACCAAGAGATGGAGGATCAACTTGATACTAGTTCCATCATGCTTACTCCAGAGCCAGAGGATAGGAATTCGAAAAGGAATAGAGAAGAAGGCTTTTACTCAACGAAAACTTTATCTGACAATAAATTCAAGATTTTGTACAGGAAAAACAAAGCTAGCATGGTTACTTTGGAAGCAGTTCCCATTACTGCTATCCCACAATATCTACATCAACACCAGCATCAACAATAACAATAGCCCATCCCATTGATGAGGCCCGCAGATTAATCAAAGCAATGGAATATATGTCCATTCAGACTACAGAGATTAATAATCTCAAGGAACGGGTAAAAATATTAGAGGATGAAAAGAAATTGGAAAAATTAATGCATCAAGTTGAAACCAGTAATAGAGCAAGAAGAGATAATTGAAATAGAGAAAGTGATTGTTATCAGGAATGATACACCTACACCACATACAGAAGAAACACCTCTTCCATCATCTTCTAGGGAAGAAATCATTCAAAAGTGAAATGAAAACTTCTTTTACCTCCAGCGTGAGGTAAATCATATTTTTGTAAATAAGACTACATTTGCCAGATATTCAGAGGTAGATGAGATCTACCACAGGATGATGAAAATCCAATCCCAGATGAAGAAGCATGGGAAAAGTGGTGTGATTTACTGTAAAGGGTGAAAGAATAGACAGGTAATAGCAAGCAAAGAATTAGGGCCAGATATCAAACAGTTGAAATGTGTCACTATCTTTTTGTATAAAGATATTTGACTTTCCCAGAATAAATCCTAGTCGGTTGACAGGATATTTTTGTAATATTTTGTATAAATACTTCATCATTTTAAGTATCAACGGTGTATTTCTGATTAATTCTTTAGCTGACTGATCTCTTGCCAAAGGGTTATTGTACCAATTTCCAGTCGACAGACTGAGCAAGTTATAAAGAGACTTCTTTACAGGATTCATTTGTTGAGCTATCTTAGTGAAGTACAAAATTTCAATTGTTCATGTTTTCTTTCTAAGTATTCCATAAACTTATATGTGTTATAAATTTGAATGTTATAACAAGATTATTGTTGCATAATTTGCTTAAATATTACACTCTACTTCTAACTATTATACATTTCTATGTTTTCTTATGGTATCTGATTTAGATAATTCTTAATTTCCCTCTGATCACGATTGACTTCTTCACCCTTCTTCATTATCTGGTTTAAGGAATTCTTAATTTCTCCTTGATCCCGATTGAAATATCACTTCACCATTTAGCCTTGAGATATGATATTTCTCACCTATCTTGCCTTGTAACACTTTCTTTGTAATTTTTATTTTGTTCTATTTCAAATCATTTTGACTCCATAGCCCAATGGAAAGTGGAAAATCACCTATTCATCTAATTCATTAATCACACCAACCAATCAAAAACAATCCAAATAAGCATACATAACTAGCCTAATATCCATTAAATAAACAAAGTTAAATCATATAGAGAGAGCCCTCTCTGATTTTAGGAAGGCTAGATCATAAGCTCCAAAGTAAGTTTGTAGTTACCTATGATATTTATTTTTAACACTAAGAACAACCTTTGTAAATTTCGGAGTGATAGCACTCTTACCTTTGACCTTATGCTATCTGGTAATTATGTTGTGAATCATGATAATGCTAATTTTTATATATGTATATGTTTGTGCAAGCATGTCATTGTCTGATAGGGCCATGATTTTTTTATGCTAGTGATTATATATATGTATGTATCTACATATCTATGTCACTATATGAATGGGTTTCCAAGGATCAATCTTGTGGAGGAATGTTTTCTTATGAAGGTGAATGGCATGAAGAGGTTCCTGGTCTTATGAGGAATCAAGTGGGAAGAGTAGCCTTGAAAAATATATGAGGTAAGTATCATGTATATATGAACTGGTATTATATGCTTGTACTATGCCTATGTTTATGTTATGGACAGGTAATGTTGAGGGGTACATTAGCGAAGTGAAAGTAGTGTGATCTATGACACGCTAGGATGAGCATGGGTAGTGGAAAGCCACTAGAATAATGGTTGCTTGTGGGGTTAGTTTGTGGTCATGGATGTGTAGTACTAATGTTGTGTATATGTTGCACATGTTGTATATTCAGTGATTATACCTATGGTGATGTGTACATGTAACATATGTAGTATTTTCTATCTATGATGTTGTATGCATGTTGTATATATGGTGTTTTGTGTATATTGAATATGCAGTGCTAGGTCACAAATGGTGCTATGTGAATGTTGGATATCCATTACTATGTAAATATCGTACTATGTACATGTTGGATATGCGGTGTTGTGTGCATGTTGGATATGAAGTGTTGTGTACGTATGGTTCTATGTACATGTTTTATATGAAATTATATGTGTACATATGGTGTTTTATGTATGTTGTACATGCGGTGCTATGTACATATGGCGTTGTGTACACATTGTGCAAGTGGTGTCATGTAAATGTGATGTTGTGCACACGTTGTGTACAGGTGGTACTCTGTACATGTCGTGCATATGGTGCTGGTATACATGTGGTATTTTTTTCATGTTGTACATGTTATATTGCAGGCATGCGATACTATGTATGTGCATGGTGTAGTCGTGGTATCATGACATGTGTATTCAATGTGTGGTACTATGTATATGTATATGTACTGTGTTGTGTTGTATGCTGGTATAGGCATATATATTGCACTGTATTATACACCGGGTGTAGGGATGTGTCGTATGCCGATGTGGGTGTATGTATTTTGTGGTGTTATATGCCTTGTGTGGTGTACGTGTTGTACACTATGTGTAAGTGTGCATAGTTGAAGATAATGCAATGGTGTTTATTAGGTGTGGCAACCAATCTAGTATGTGTATAGAAAGAATAAAGGCAGAAGTAAGGACCGATGAAGGACAAGTATCGATATTTTATTTCAGTTTTATTCGATTCTGACTTATGATGGTTACATATGAATTATGATTATGATTTATGGTGATTTCATATGATTCATGATTTTAATATATGATGGTTTCATTTTGAGCTAAGAAAATTTGATATGTTTATACATGATGATTTGATCAAAAAACTAGCTTGACTTGTGTAATAGGAAGTAAAGAAAATTTCAAGTGTACCTTATTGATGGGCTACCAATGAGGTATGATTTGAGTTTATATCAATTTGTTTTGAGTCTAATGGAAATTATGTGCCTTGTATAGGAAGCAGAGAAATTCTCGGTTAGGCAATTGAAACTAATTGTAAGCATTAGTAGCGCTAGCAAAAGGAATTGGAAATGCAGTAATATGTTGGTAAAGCACTTCAAGAGCATGGCCATTGTGGGACACTGGTACCCAATAGTGTCCATTGATTTTCATGAGAATGCTATGAACGATATGATGGTTTTGAGGTAGGTATATTCCCTAGTTTTTTGACCTTCTGATGCGAGGAAGCGTTGCCAAGGGATGGACAACCTAGGATGGGGGTGCCAATGGAACTTGGAAGGTGTGTGAATGCCCTAAAGGGGGAGACTAGATTTCCCAAGGGAGTGTGCAACAGAGGAGGGAAGGTCAAAATGTATTTATTTTTGTCATTATAATTTCCAGATGGAATTAGATGCACATTGGAAGTGTTCCCTAGAACAATGAGTCAGAAACTGTTCATTGAGGGTATAGTGGCGTAGGATTGTAACGTTGGAATTTGGATGCAGACTTTGACTATGACAGTGGATTCTAGACTTCCTTGGAAGGAAGCGATTCCTGGTACTACTTTGAGGGTGGAGGTGTGAGCCTCTAGATTCCATTTTTGATGATACATACATCGTATCCTTTTATTTATTGGTTGAGAAAATGTGTATAATAGAGTAAATACTACAATGAGATATGTTATAAAGCTCCAGTACATGGTATGATTGTCATGATTATTTTTTCTTTTGAGAAGGTTATTCATTTTAAATACTGCAACGAGCTGTGTTATAAAGCTCCATAGGAAGTATGTTTTATTTTTAGCAGTTTGCTTCTTTGTAGGTGTCGTTGAACACCAAGGATGGTGTTCCCCCAAGGGTGAGGATTATGTAACAACCCTGGTGAAAATTCCATGTAATAAAAGTTAAAAATAATAACCATGGTTGATGGGATGATTATTCCAAGTTGAATGTTGGGAAAAACATCCTATTTGGTGTTCATTTCGGTTATTATGGCTAAAGGAAATTGGAAAAAGAAATGGCTAAGTCTTTGGAGAGGCAAAAATATTTTCTCCACATTTATTTATGAAAATAATGGAAAATAGGAGAAAAGAGATATGAAAGGTCACCAGTTGCATGTAAGGAGGAAACTAAAGGAAAATAATGGAAAATGAAGAAATAGAGGCCTTATCGATAAAAAGGCTTCTTAGGATCAGTTGGAAATATTTTTCTCACACTTATGGCTCTCATTATATTCTACTCTCTGTCTCTCTCTCTCACTTGGATACTTGGGTTTTCATGGATAAATTTGGCATTGGAGCAAGAAAGGAAAGAAATAAAGAAGAAGGAGGAAGCAAGCAAGGAGGAGCAGGAATCAAACAGATATAGCAGGATTCTTGGCAGGTATCGATTAGCATGTGTGTTTTCCTTGCTAGATATGGCATGCATGGTATTGCATGTGGTTGTTTCTGTCATGGCATGGGTTTTTTCAGGTATGATAGTGTTTTCAGCTTAGCCTTGCCATTTCTGTATAACTTTGATGAGATGGGTTTCTCATACTTCGGTTGAGCTAGGTTTTCAGATGGATTCGAAGCTTAATGGGTTGGATCTACTAAATGACAAACACATGGCCTAGTGGTCCCTGAACCATACTATGGATCACGGTAAAGCCATTGGCCTAGTAACCCCTGAACCAGACTGTGGGTTACAGTAAAGCCATATTGTGTGCCTCAGTGGGCCTAGGAATCCTTGACAGTGAATGGCAGGATATATGGTAAATCTAGGAGGTGGATATCTCTTCCTTCGGCCTAGTAGTACCAGGATGGGATGTATGGTAAAGCCTGGAGAGTATGTCTCTGTTTAGGGCCTAGTTATCGCTGATTCATACTGT
This sequence comes from Pinus albicaulis, assembly GCA_034641835.2. NCBI lineage: Eukaryota > Viridiplantae > Streptophyta > Pinopsida > Pinales > Pinaceae > Pinus > Pinus albicaulis. The sequence goes on along the minus strand of JAXQQM020078482.1, from coordinate 113,403 downwards.
GGATTACGGTAAATCCTGAGAAACTATGAAGCACTCAAATTCCTCATGGTGTATGCAGATAACCCCAATATCATTCTTTCTTGTTTGGTTGGTTATTAGTCTCATATTCATTATTGGAATATGGCACAGGGGTGATTGGAAGAAGAGAGATTTGGTTCAACCAATCTACGGTCGAGTGGAGCATGGTAGTCACATCCCTGGTTGGTTTCTATATTCAGTAATGAGAAATCAATTCCTTTAGTATTTTATGTATAATTGTACTTGTTATTATGTGGATTCTATTATTGGTGTATCCACAGTTTTTCTGTTTTTATTATGATGGTTATAAACATGTATGTTGATAGTGATGATATATGCTTCTCTCCATGTTTTTACTTGTAAATGAATGCACAATATATCTATGGTAAAATAGATTATATGGCATATAATGATGTATGGGAGCAATTATTCTTAGTTATTATCAAATAAATATGAGACCCCTCTACTCTATTATGTTGTTTATACTTGTAGCTTTCATGTTTGTGACATGTTTGAAAAAATTCCTATCATGGCTAGGAAGGGTCCAAATGAGTTATTATTGATGTGATTTATTTCGTATCATTCTCCTATTGTTATTTATCATCTCTGAACTTTTCATGAAGTTATGGGAATGGCACTAGCACAAAACTGAACATTTGAGGCCCTGGTCGATGGCATGCAGTTTTATGCCTGTGGTTATAGCCTCCTATTCAATGGCATGTAGTGTTATGCATGTGGCTATGGATCAAAGAGGTCAAAATGTTAGTGTGACCCAGGGGTAAGAGGCCTGAAAGGTTGGGTTAGATCCTGGGGATGTCATTGATGATGTACAAGGTTTGTTTGTTATGTTTCCGTCAGTTCCACTTCCTTAAGGTCATCTAGGAGTTTGAATCTCATTATAGTAGCCTCTCTTCATAATATTTACCTGAGTTGGTCGGTTACTTGGGTAGATGTGGAAAGAGGGTGTTACAATGGAAATATGTCAAGGGGTTAAGTGAGAGTTAAATGCGTTGTTCCATGTTGCAGTTGTCGTTGGAGTAGATATTCCTCTAGAAAAATGTAAAGCTCAGCTGAAGCATTTCCCAACAATTCAAAATCAAATTTTTTGTGCAAAGTCCCCAATGTTGGTCCATTGCACGATAGAGGGCATGGATTGATCACGCACCACATGGTCTCTACCCATGTGAACTTCCATAATGCTTAGTGTTACATTAGGCATGAGGTTCCTTTCCATAATTCTCACCCTTCTTTCTTGAATGAAAACTATGTTATGATGAAGTCAAACATGTTATCATAGTATATTTTCAAGAGTATATTGCATGTTGAACTTCAATTTTTCTTGTTTTCTTTTAAAATTCACATGCTTCCTTTACTTGGATGCCTCTCGTTGAAAATTCATTTCTTTAAATTTTGGTGGAAAACATTATAATATATTTAATTTGTGGAGTTGATGACAAAGATATCGACCCAGGCATATTCCATTTGTCGCACTATGCAAGAATCTAATAAATATCTGAATAATGAATATAATAAAGTGATGTAAATTTTGATCCTATGTACTTCGAAGAAAAACCCTTGTGTTACATGTCTAGTAAGGATCACACATATTGATCAAAGAAATATCGATGAATTAGACCAAGCAATATTGATCCATCATCAAATAATTAAACCAATATATCACCACCTTATATTTGTGCCCACATGTCCCATGGTGCAATGCAATCCATTGAAAACCCTAATTAGGCACAATAAACTAAACCAATCACTTTCATGTTGGTAATGCACATGAGAATAGTCTCAACTTTGCAATCTTTTGTATATGATTTGACAATGAGATTCCAATGCACATGACGTAGTCGAATGGAACCCTAGTCGAATACCAAAGCAAATAAATTTGCAATCTTAACTCGTGCCATCATAATACTAATGCTGCCATAATATAGCCAATATGACATATCATATATATATATATATAACCAATATGACTTATCATATATATATATATATAATATCACCAATATGACGTATCATATATATATATGATCCCATAGACATTATCTCATATAATATCCCCCAAACAAAATATATAACTCCAATATCAATATACATAAAGAATGTTGCAAATTTATGTGAACAATGTCATTATAATAATGTTGCATGCGACAATGTAATAGCGCTGCAATGATAATGAATGAAATAAAGTTACACGTTGTATGAACTCAATATATTAAATATGGGCAATGTATGAACATTAAATATGATGTTGAGCATTTTGATTATGGCATTGAGTATACTGTTGATAGCAACCAAACCTGAGTGATATATTCCAGAGTGAAATTACATACAATTTTCTAATAATATATCCCTCGGTCTGTGGTTGTTGTTACGTCAATCAATTGCTATACTATCATTTTTGTTACGGATCCGTATGTTATCATTCCTCGGTACTAATTGTTGGGAAAATATGTTATCATTCCTCACTACTAACTGGTGGATTGCAGAGAATATGTAAGGTATAATAATAATGTTAAACCAAGAATTATAACGCACAGTATCTTGGAACAACATAACACCAATACATATTTAATTCTCTGGCAACTGACACCTCTCTTCAACCTGTCATTCTTATAACATATTCATAGAACGTTCAACTACCCATTACAGATAATGTTTCCATTCTGAGAATTGAATCCTTAGCGCTTCTGATATTTGAAACGATCGATCTGTCACCTTAGAGTAAAACATTAAGAGTTTTCTTGTTCTTTCTTGACAATTGCATTAATTTTAATTTCTATGACAGATTCGTCTTTTTTGTTTTCCTTCCACCCAGGAGACCACATAAAAACAGTTTCTTCCTTCAATCAACTCCATGTTTTTTACTTCATACCTCCATCGCTTTGTTTGTACATCTCTTATTTGTTTTTTATAGGATTTGATTTCTAGAATGAGACGTCGTGGCTTCCTACTTACTATTTTAGTTCATACATGTGCAGAAATGAAAAATAATGTACCTTTGTAATTATTTTCAATACCTAGGACCTTTGTAGAAGAGTTATCTGGATTATCCACAGTATTACAGGACTTTGTCGACTTTACAAATCCCAAGGGGAGTCCATCTTTAGGACAAAATATTGAATGAGATCAAGAAAGAAGGACCAAATCATGGATAAGACCTAGGACCTTGCATAGAGTTTCTCACTGTTGATAGGCTGATGCACTTATTCTATCTAGTTGTCACCATGGAGAAATAGGTTGATGCAATATTGTGAAGTCTTAGGTCATAGGTTTCCATGTGCATGCCTACCACTAAACCATTTTGGGATTCATAACCTTTCCCTGATACAATATCCAAGTTAAATACAAAAAAAGAACTTCCAAGGAGAGTATTTGAAGGGAATACAATTCTTGCAGGAAATTGGTACATGAATTGTCAGGTTGAGATAGTTGATCCTACTATCCAATGCGTTATATATTTAATCAACAAGGCTTTCTATGCTTTATAAGGGCTCCCACACCTATGTTTATTCCCCATGCTATTGATAGACTTCATGCCTATTGTGCATAGAGATATCTCTCTAGGCTTATCTGCATGTTCTAGCTATGGTTCACTAGAATCCACAGACTGTAAGTAGTGCCACAATCTGATACTTGTTCATATGCCAAGTAGCTCTTATTTGACCACTTTGGTGAGGACATTTTATGGGTTGATCTCCCCTTGGGATGTTGCTTCTCTAGTTCTAACATTGACTGGATAACTACCTTGCTTCCTAGAGAAACTCCCCCTAAAACCATGATGACTTCATTGTTTCATTGAAGTAACAAGTTGCTCCTTTTTATTCCTCTTCCATACTTTATTGGGTTTCCTTATACTATCTACATTTCTTTTTCATTCATATTTTGGTCTGCTTTGATTGAGTTTCATCATTTGTCTATAGTTCTTTAGTGTGTATGCAGCCTACAGTCCTTTTCTTTGTGTCCAAGGTTGCTACATAAATAGCACCTTATTTGACCAAGGTATGGAAGAAATGGTGTGTGGCTTCTTGTGATATTCTTTGTAAACAATTTACATTCAGCCACTTTATGTCCATATTTATTGCATAGAGAACAATAACCATGGAAATAATTTGTGTTCCTTGAGGGGGATTGTATTCTCTGTTTGTTCGCTCTAGGGGGGCTTCTTTCTTGTTGCATCTTCTACGGATTAAGCTTGATTTTATTCATATTACATTTTGTTGCAACCTGACCAGCTTCATGGTAAGAAAAACACATGATATCTTTCAAAGGAGAAAAGAATCTCCTTTTAGATCTTCCAATTTTTCTCAATTTATCTCCAGAAGCAAATGAACTTTTTACAAATGACCATTTCTTCATCTCACTCTTTGTCTCTTGATGTTACTACTTATTTTTGTTTGTTATTTACAAATCATGTTGATGTTGGATTATTCCTCTGTAGGTCCTTCTTGGCCTACTTCATTATCCTTTATGGTTGTCATTGAGCTATTGCATTTTTCTAAGTTCTTCATGGAGACAAGCTCCTTACACAACATGTTCCTTTCATCTAACTCTCTTCTAGATAAAATAATCACTCTAATCTTACACATTGTACCTCTTTCCCCTTTAGCTGACTATTCATCATCTCCTCTATTCTCCTTGCCTCTTCAAGTTGTGTCTTCAGGCTTACAATTTATTCCTTCAATTTATGTTCTCTTTCATCGCATATTTGCAACATTTTCTTATAGTCTCTGCTCTCATTTTTCAATATTTTTGTTTCAGCCAAGGCTATGTCAAGTTTGGTTTGTTCTTTAGCCAACTTTCCTTCATGAGAATTATTTTCAGAACAAGTCTCATTTTATTGAACATTTTCCTTTTGAGGAAACTTTTTCTTCCTACTCTTTTTCTTCTCCTTTCCGAAAATGAATCTACTAGTGTCTCCTTCATGCATAGGCTGAAACCTATCCCATATTTCTTTTGCAAAATTTAAGTCTATTACTTTATCAAGATCCTTATTAAGAATATTGTTATACATAACACATTTTGCCTTAGAATTCCACTGTTGTTCTTGCATAGAGAGAGAGTCTTTGCAGTAACCATCACATAAAAGCTTCCATACACCATGTCCATGAGCTATTAGTTTTGTTTTGGCCTTACCTATCCATTCATGAAAATTTTATGCACTAAGCACATGTGAAATTTTATATTCCATGACTTAACTAGGTCTACCTTCAAGTTGTTAAGCTTACATCGAAGGAACTTGGCTCTAATACCAATTGATGAAAAACTAACTAAATTAAGAGGGTGAGGGGCGGGGGGGTAGGGGGTGAATCAATTTAGTACATTCATGGACTTCAAATCTATTTCATTTAAACTTACTAACTGGAATTTTAGATGAGAAACTTAACACATAATGAATATCATATTTAATATATAAACATCAAGTAATAAGTAAACCATAACATCACATTAACACATAAAATCAAGCACATATGGACGCAAAATATAAGTGGAAACCCATAAAGGGAGACTAACATTATTTTTTTATTTTTGTGATGCAAAGGAAAGCTCCTACCCCCTTATTACATCTCATTTTGTGTAGGCTCCAACCTACATGAGGTTTCTACCTAATTTTTTCTGCAAGCTACAACATGCAAGGAAGCTGCAACTCCCATATCTTTTCTGCAGGCTACAACCCACAGGAGTCTCCTACCTAAACTAGCTCCAACTAAATATTTATCAAGCCATAACTTGAAGGGAGACTAAAATTCCTAGATACAAACAAGAAACAACAATGTGCTGGTTTACTTGGTCATAAATTCTGCATATATCCATCTTCATTTCTGCCTCTTCTTCCCTTCAAATATGCTTCACATAAGCTCCATATGTGCAAGGTAACTAATGCATAACATATCAATTATCTCTCACACATTCTCTAACTTTCTAACCAAAAAATATACAACCTTGCACAAATTTAAAAATGAAATTTAATGCTTTAGTGTTCCACTCACACAAATATGAAATGACAAAAATTGTCTCTTTGCATTCGAAAGGTGTCTCTTTAATTCCAAAACTGCTTAAACTCTTGAATTTTAAAATACATAAAAGTTATTTCATCATGTCCAAATTTCATGCATTTATATTCTTCATGTCAGTAAAGTAAACAAATAGCATGCAATAATTCAATATTGCATTCATATTCAAATAACCATGCATCACAATATTTTTCCATGTCTTTGCCTTTTCTATCATGGAGTCTTGACTTTGCCTTGCATCACAATAATTCAACTCAACCAAACTAGTCTTCAACTCAACCTTGCTACTTATTTTCCATAATAATATATGCAATCATCTCAACAATGCTTGTATCAATACAAGTGTGTGATCAACAATACATGTGCTATCATATTTTCTTGCTCCTTTACAATTTCTCTTTCTTGTTGTTCCTTTTCCATCACCTTCATCTCTCATTTCCAAATATCCTTCCAACAAACCTTGTTGCTCCTGTGTCCTTGCGGATCTTTTGCTAGTCCTTTTCCTTTTCTTCTCTTCTACTGCTCCTTTTCCTTTGTTTCTCTTCTACTGCACCTTTTCCATCAATGACAACAATTCTATCAATATGTCACAAATCCTTTTGGTTTCTCTATTCAAATTTCCTCCTTAACAATACCATTCATAATACCTTTCCACAGGGGAAAATGTTTCCTCATATTCAACTCCCTCTATCTAACAAAATTCTCTGGCTACAAATTTGACCTTGTATTTAACTATGCCCCCATCAGCTACATGCTTCACTTTTTATATCCATCTAGACCCAACCACTGATTTTCCTTCTAGTCTCAGTGCCACCTCACATAATCTATTCCTCATGATGGATTCTTATTCTTCCACCATGGCATCAAACCAAACAGGTTGAGAAACTTCTTCCTCAAATGATCAAGGTCCTATCTTAATGAGCTCTGTCAATAAAGCCATGTAACCAGTGTACCTGTCAGGTGACCTCCTCTTCTTACATTGTGATTTGGAGGCTCCCACATTATTCCTTGTATATATCATCTTCTCTAGTTCTCTTTCTTCCCTCTCCAAAATATTTGGTTGATTGGGTGCCTCCACTCTGCCTCCTTTTTATTCCTCTGCATGTGGTTTCTCCAAAACCTCCTGAAGCTCATCCTGAGGTTCCTCCTTTGGAGATAGAAGCTCCTGCTCTACTATAGGCTCAAGCTTCCTACTGTATGGCCTTTTTTTTTTTTGGTGTATCCTACAAAAAATCCCAACTCTACTGTAGGCTCAAGCTTCTTCCTTGAATCCTTGGAGACGTGAAAATAAACTAAAGCTCAAAAATTCTAAAATGTGACACATTAGGATTTCTCCCAGAGAAAGCTCCCTTTGATGTGATCATGCCAAGTATTCTACGAGGACTTTGGTTATGCAAGTAGATTATTGTGTTGCATGATTTTGACCATAGATGCAATGGCATCCCTAGAACATGAAACATGGCTCTTTTTTCTCCCACTTTGCTCTTGGTCTTCCTCTCATCTACCCCATTCTTCTATGGGCTATGGGGTGTTATTAGTTTCCTTTGAATACCTTCTTTGGCATAGAAAAAATTTAATGCATGTGAAACAAATTCACCTCAATTGTCAATATTGAGAGCCTTCATCTTATTCCCAGTCTCATTCTCAACGAATTCCTTGAACTTCAATAAATTTTGAGAAAAATTCATCCTTATTTCGCATGAAGAAGATCCATCATTTTCTAGATAAATCATCAATAAAAATAACATAGTACTTATGTTTTGTTGTGGATGTTGTGGAAAAGGGTCCACAAACATCAAAGTGGAATCTTTCCAAGATTACATCTTCTCTTATCTCTTATCCATGGAAAATGGTTTTGACACATTTCCCTAATGTGCAAACCTTACAGACATCCTAATGGTTAAGGGAGAATTTAGGGATACTGGTAGTAATTTGTGGCATTATTTTTAAGGCACCATAGTGTATATTACCCAACCTCCTATGCCATATTTCTCCAACATCTCAAATCTGAAATTTTTCATCCTTACTGCTCAATACTGTGCAATCTCCCACCTCAAGTTTGTATTGGTTCTTCACTCGAACCCCGATCTGCTTCACTTTCTCAGTAGCTATTTTTATCATAAAGTATTTCCCTTTACTGAAAATAACATCATAGCCACGATAATCCAATACTGCTACAAAGATCAGGTTATTATTCATCCCATGTACAAAAATAACATCTTTGAGGTGAAGAGGAGAGGATTTTTCCCTCTCAAAGGTGACAGTACCAATTCTTGTAGTATTGTACCTCCCATCATCCCCCATTTCGATATCCATATTTATATCCTTCTCCTCTAGGCTACTGAAAAAAACCTTGCACCCTGTCATATGGAACGAGGCATCAGAATCAAGGTACCACATACTCCCCATGACATTGTTGTCCATGCATGTTATTAGGGTGAAATATAAATCGAATTCGGAAGCTAGTGCTTCACCTCCTACTACTCCTGAAGACTTCTTGGTAGAATTATTGTGCGAGCATTTTGTTGCATAGTGCCTGAATTTGTGGAATTGGAAATATTTTGTCTTGCTCAAGTCTTTCTTCTTTCCATTATTTTCGCTAGATTCAAGTTTACTATGGGTCTTGTTTCCTTTTCTCTTGTATCTCTCGTATCCATTCACAGATTCCTAGTAGTTGTGCCAGGATTTTGGAAGTCCTTAAAGAGTTAGGCTCACCAAGTCATCTTTTGCAACATTCACCCCAACCCCTCCAAGGTCATCTCAAACTTGTGTAAATTTGGAGAGATATTGTGGAATGGTTACATTTTCTACATCGTTATGTTTCGAAGTTTGTCTTTGAGGGCCAATTTTATATGGTCACTACTATTTTAGAACAACTTAGTCAGTGTCTTCCACATAGAAAATCATGTCTCTTTTCCTTGGATATTTGAGACAACATTATCCCTCACACCTTCTAGAAGAATTATCTTGGCCTTTGGAACATCCTTCTTCCATTGGGCTAATGTTGTGCATCTGACTGTGGAGGTTTTGCAATATCAGTTTTAATATATTCTAACCCACCATTATCATCAATCATTGCTTACATTCTATCCTTATAGGCTATTAAATTTGAGATACCCTTCAAGGCATACTCCAATCTCATTTCGTTGAAATACATTCTCCCAACACTGAAGAGAAATTGTTGCACTGAAGCTGCAAATTAAAAATTCCTAAGAGACAAGTTCAAAATATTGGTTCTAATGTGATTTCAGGACTCTCATACCATGTATAAATTTGATAGAAATTGCAACTTATCAAAATTTCACACTTAAAAAAATAGGAGAAAATTCTACTCTACTGATCTGTGGAATGGAAATCAAAATTTAGAAAACCATGCATAGACATGCAGCGAGAAAAATCATAAGTACACAGTTATTTCTAGGGGAACCCAACTAGGAAAAACCCATCAAGCCTCTTTGCATTAATTAGTTGAATAGAGAAACTATTACAATTTCTAGCTCCACTTGTGAGCTCAACCTACAAAATAATAATTGTTCTCTCTCCTGAATGAGAAAATCTTGCAGAAACTTAGCCAATTATTTTCTCATCCAACCTCCTATTTCCTTACACAAATCTTGAGGAAATTAGCCCCTAAAATATAGGAATTTCCTCCTAATTGATTGCATAATTTCCAAGGATTGATCTCCTGACTACATGCAACAACTTTACACTCAAACTAGCATATAACTCATGTTACATTTCCTTGTCATCTCCACTTCAGCTTAGGAACTCAAATTACATGCTTGCACTAGATATTTTGGGTTGTTTGATCAGTTAAATGGCATATCTTTGAGTTAGACTGTTGTCCCACTGCACAATTGACCTTCAACTAACTCTTTCAATAGTTAGAGGTCAATTAACTGAATACAACTAAAAATAATTGAACTGGATTACTAAAATTTAAGAATCAACACATGCATAATTGAAATCCAAGCTCCTAACTATAATTTACTAACATAACTAAGTGACAAGAGCCATGTCACACTAGTTAACTGCCTCCAAATTGTCATGTTGATGTCGAAATTTCATCTCTTCAATTTGTCTAAGGCTAAATTCGAATTGAGTCATTCTTGCTACATTTTTTAAAACAATTGGTGTTTCAATTAATTTTGACATTGGGCCCTATTAAAACATAGTAGAGAGATATAAATATAATGTCAAGCTTTGTAAAGAAAAAAATTTGGATGATATTGTTATGCTTTGCATTTATTAGATATTTTTGAAATAAAAGGACAACAATGCTCAACATTGAATAATTTATCACTATTACTCTTCATGTTAACACTAGAAAATTGTACAAGCAAAGGTGATATTATTGAATGTCACACAGAAGGATTTACAAGGTGAAAGACATTAGAGAATCTTGAAGTATTTAAAAATATCTAAGGTCTGAGGAGAAATCAAATTTGAACTAGTCATAAATACTTTTGTGCGCAAAATCCTTCGATAAGCACACCTTTGTGTGCCTTTTGACCCAAAAAGTGCACAATCCTGGGAGTGGCAGAAGTCACTTTCCAGGACCACAAAAAGTGTTGGAAATACTTGGGGGGGGGTGAATCTGTATTCCTTTCAATTAGAGCATTATTTAATATTCAATTATTATCAGTGTTTGTACAATGATAGCAGTAAACAAGAGGAACACAAATGCACACAGTTTTTAAGATGGAATCCCACTCTGGGACAAAAACCACCTAATGCTTTTCTAATAATTCTTTAATATTCAACTCCAATTGAAAATAAAGCTCCAACTTCCTAGAATCTAGAAAAGCATTCTTCTCCAGCTCCCACTAGATGGACGCTCCAATGCCCAAGATTCTTTAGTAGTCAACTCAATGGATGCCCCAACACCCAATGAGCTACAACTCACCCTAGCACAACCCTACCACCCTATAGAAGAATAAAAGAAGAATGGACTCCCATACCAGGGAAAATGGTCCACTTTACAATGATATAGAATGATGTATAAGAAGAAGATATACAAGACCATAACCCCAAATTTGACACAACCACCTAATGATGATCCTAGACCTCCCAACATTGCCTCTTCAACCCTTGGTAGATAGACACTAGTACAATTTTTACAATAATGTATTTACAATGACTTAGTACAATGATACCTTTACAATGATTGTATGCAGTGTTGCCCACTTGAAGACTTCATATGATGAATTTCTTGTTGCTGTTATGGACCTTGGTTGCTGATCTTGTCATGCTACCTTCTGTTGCACCTTGCTTTGCTTTGCTGCCATAGAAAGTCTGGTCCTTTGCAACCCTTGACAACACAATCTAGCTTTTTCTTGCCTTCTAGGAGCTCGATATTGAATCTGGTGTACCTCTGTTATTTCAGATCCTCAATATCTAATTTTCAGTCCTATAGTATTCCTCTGATTCATCTTTCCAATGCCACAGGTCTGACCCAATTTGGATTCTTCAAGAGAGAGTTATACCCAATCTCTCACAATGCCCTAATCATGGATTGTTTGAGCAGAGCAAACTTGTATGGTGTGCCATGTGTCACTGTTTCATCATTCAACTTTGAAATTGATAGAGGGACAACTACAGTCTGTGCAATATCTATTTTTTTTTATGAAATTCCAATCCGATATTCAGAGAGAGAGTTATGATGATTTTACCAAGGTCACTTCTTTGAGATTAATTTCAGGAGCTTGCAAAAACCCTAACTTACACAGATCATATCTCCAACAATGTTGTGCACCTTGATCTGAAATTTTTACAGCAGCTTCCTCAGGATTTCAGCTTCTCCTCATAAACATTTCAGCTTCATAACCTTCGTAGAAAAAACGTTAGAGAGAAAATTCCACGATGACCTGTTTCAGATGGAAAAATCCCTTACATAAGGAGGAAATGAGGATCACAATTTATATAAATGCTTAGGTTGAGAGGGGCTTCAACAAGTGAATGTGGGAGGGATTTTAGGAGCTTAAAAAATATTAATTATGAATTTTCAATGACCCATGCCCCAACCCCATGGGGTTTTAGCCCAATAACTGGGGGTACAAACTTCAAACATGAATATCTCTCAAATCGCGAATAATTAAATGGCGTGCCATATATCAATGGAAACATCTCGACAAGTAGAAACCATAAAAAACATTATTGACCAAGAATATATTAATTTTGTAGGTAAAAATTCCTATGCAATATTGGGTTAACCCCTGGTGCTGCTTGGGTTGACATTAATGACTACCGCTGATAAAAAAAAAGCACACTCCAGGACATTGATTACACACTTGAAGCCGCCTAAAGATAGCCACCCAAGCATCCTTAGGACATCAAGGGAGCACACAATCGAATAAATATGGCACACAATGGAATCAAACCCCTCTCTTGGGTCACCATCAACAATGTACCAAGAGATAGAAGGAGGATTTTAATTCTCCTATAAAAGGCCACCAAGAGATGAGTAACTTGAGAGCACATTGTTATGCTCGCTAGAATTGCCCCAAGCAATACCAGCAGTCTTTGATCCGGAGTAGAGATAAAGGGGACTCAGTTGTTGGCCATCCAAAAACTTCAGTCCACCATAGTAGAGAGAGGGAGACTTTGTGCCAAGGCAACTTGGAAGTAAATACATCCTTGCATCGGGACTTAGAACCCCAAGTTCCAAGGGCCCCTTGGCAAGTGTGTTAAATTTTCATCCTCATTTCCTACCAACGCTCAATAAGAGGGGACGCAAGTGCCATCGTTTCGATTATTGAAGTTTTTTTACTCTATTTAGAGCTTATATGTTATTTGTTTTAGTTTTAGTTTAATTTTTATGTTTGAATATGCATGCTATTTCTCTATCTAGTGTGTTTATGTTCTAGCATGTTCCACTAAATTGCTTGACTCCGTATATTTTCTACCTGTGACCAATAACTTAAGAGGGAAAACCACACCCCTTAAGTTGGTGTGATTTCGTACATGTGTGCACCAAACACACTAACACAGGATTGGCAACTCCACTAACTTTTATTTCCAAGTTTATGTGGTTGTGCCTTTTTGCAGAGACATTCATCTGTGCTATGGAGTTGGGCTGAAATTCCCCCCTTTCTCTCCTTCAGCCCCTAGTTCATCCCAAGTGACAGACTGAAGCAGAAGATCTCCAAAAAAATTACATTTGCAGAAATTTGCGCGCATTTCCCACAGACAGGCACGCCTAGGGCTAACCTGCACACAGAAATCGCGCCTGTTTCAGCCTTTTGCATGCAAAAGACATAATGAGAAATTTCTCCCATATTTCTATCTTTTCCTACTTGTAAAGTTCCTGGTGTTAGGTCTCTGTAATTTATTAGCAAGATTGGTAGAGTCCAATTACAGAAACAACATCGTTTCAACCAACTTTGGGATTCTAGGATCTAGCCCTCCTAAATCCGGAGAGGGATCTCTCCAATATGTACAAAGATTGATTTGTCTTTGAAGTTTGGGGTTATGATGTTAGGCTAGTTATGAAGACCAAGGGTTTGTTTTTTTTTTGGATGGTTGAACATGATTGCTGTCTGAGGCGGAAAGATATATATGAAAATAGGTTCAAAAGTGAGAAGTTGCAAGCACCAGAATAAGCTTTAATCAAGATGAAAGATGATGACAGGTTTTCAGTCCATTGGGCTATGGAGTCATAATAGGATTTAATTGGAACAACAAGAGGCAAGAGTGGTCCATGGGGCAAGTCATCTATGTCTAAGGATCTCTTTAGAGTTTGATGAATGGAATGGAATGGCACAATAAGAAGGGAAAAACAGATGTAGAACAAAGAGCAGCCCAGGATCTGGTAAGTACTTTGAAACTAGCCAGCCTTTGACCAAGCACTTGAGGAAAACATAAAAGCAAACTAGGATCTGGTAAGTACTTTGAAACTATCCATCCTTTGATACACTTCCAATATAAAACATGTAAAAACAAAGGGAAACTTGAAGGCAACCTTTGGAGTAGAAGCTAATGGGCTGGGCGCACCACAAATCCTCTCCTAGCTCTTCTTTACTTGGCTATTTTCAAGACAATTACAAAGATACACAGAATGGCCTAAGATCTGGTAAGTACTTTGAAACTATCCAGCTTTTGACACATTCCAAGGGAGACAATCAGACAGTTATGCAGACAATACTGGGACCAGGGCTAACCATATCTTCCTTTAGTTTATCTTCACACAACATATACTGAAAATAACATTCAAAAACAATATCCAGCTAAGGTGATAAGACGAGGGAACACCAACATTCTTATGCCTAAACTGAATTAAATCATTTTCAAATAACACAGTGGAAAGAAAACATTTAAATAAAGATTTCTCAGCCAGAGAAGGTTACTGGTATACAGCAGGTCCTAACCCTGTTTAAACTGTTCTTTATAGTGGAAAATGAAACAAAATGAAAACATAAATAAAACAACAAGTTACAATGAGAATAACATCACCATCAACATAGATCAGGATCGCATAAATCAACTTGTATTGATGCTCCAAACTAGTTACTATCTTCAAATCTAGTGTTTTAATTCATCTCTCTTCACAACCTAACCTATCTGTTACAAGCAGAGCTCCAAGAGCCAATGAAACCACTATTTACAACAAAAGTCTTCAGCTCAATCACATTACAATGCTTCAACAATTACATTAGCCACCAACCAACCCCTCACTCATCTTCTACTGAAGTATTTATAGAAGGATGAGGAGGTGCGACCTGATAAAAGATCTCAAAATCAATTAATACAGGCATTAATGTCTTCTTGGCCTTTGAGGGGCTCAACGAAGAAACTATACATGTGTTCCGCTGTATTAACTGACTTACACTTATGATTTAAGCTTGGTGGGAGCCCTTGTTGACTTTTGAGGCTCTGTGTGATGCTAGGGTTACTCTGCCGACATATTTTGAATTAAATTATTGGTGAAATTTACCCTTAGGCGGTGCTGTGAGGTTGATATTTGATTCTGAGCAATAACTTTGGCCCCTGATTGAATACTTTGAGGCACAGGTGGCGTTTTAGTCGCTGGGAGGAATCAATTTGCCTCCTTTGGTGACGGTGGAGGGTTTCCTGATGAAACACTTTAGGTTTTCCTTCAAATTGTGTTTTTATATCGAGGATTAGGCGTTTGATAACTGTCTTAGCCTTAATCCCCATAAATCTGTCCACCTATGCTCTGTTCTGGTTCATTTTTAGTCTTCAACATTTGATACTCTTTCTCTGCATTGATCTTCATGGTTTTTCTGTTGTGGAGGGCTGCGCAGGGCATATAAGGCATCAATGCCTAATAAAACATCAATGAAACGTGATATTTACCCCTGGAAATGGTGGAAAATACATTCGAACCTGCAAAAACACGAAAAAATGTTATATAATCCTGCGTATTTGGTTTACTGCATCGGGGACTGTGCGGAGGAGTGTGGGCCGTTGGATGGCATCATCCAATGGCTAGGATCAAATTTGGGCGATCGTGGAATGGGTGATCAGAGGATTAAATCGAAGCCGTCAATCTGTAGAGATCGACGGCGGAGATTGACTTTCTGTCGCGCGGGGGCCTGTCTAAACGGCGAGCAGGTTGGTTACCGGTCGAGCAGATCGGGGGATTGACAACCATCGGATGGGAGGGGTTAGATCGGATGACAGAGGTGACTTCCGCTAGGCGTCTCTGGTACGAACTTTAATGCGTGAAATGTTTCGGTCGCGGGGCGGTTTTGAAACAGTGTCGAGGACACGTGTCGGCCAGCATATGGAATCGCTGGCCAACGGGAGAAAACCAGCTTTGCCTGAAAGGCGGCGCGGAATGGAAACAAGCGGTATTTAGAAATCAGCGCGGGAAATGGGGGGGTCCACCGGGAGAGCGCTCCGCTCTGTCCGATCTGCGGAGCAGATCGACGGCTGTGGTTAAAAACTGATTTGCACATGCGGATAAATCAAAAACATTATAAAACCCAATTTTTGATGTTTTGTAAAGGTTTTTTTTAATGTTTTGGGCAGAAAACTTAAAATGAAATGATAAGCGCCCTTTGGTTTCGCGCGCGGTTCTAGCGCTCGGGCTTATGGATGAAAAGGGTGAAGGGCTTAGCCCGCGGGGGCTAAAAACCTTAATACACAAAAATATGTATTTTCTATGGCTTTTCAATCATTTTCCAAAGGATTTAAGGTTCCGACAAGGTTAAAAAGTGGGTTTTTAACCTTAGGAAATGAAATTTATGAAGGGATAGGGGAAAACATATGGTTTTGTGGGGTTTTCATGGGAAAAAGGAAAATGGAAAATGGGGTTAGTTTGTAAGAAAGGGAGGGGAAAAAGGGCAATGCAGCAGTTTTTTGACTTGGATTTTTGCAGGATATCAGAGGTTTTGAAGAGGGAAACAGCTGTGAAGATTAACCAGCAGTTATGGATTCATCAAAAAGACTTCAATCACCAACAATTTCAGGGCTGAATTTGTTTCTTGAAGGCTGCAAGAATCATTCAGCCACCAGCTGATATGAAAAAAAAATATGGGTGGCTAACAGTGGCCTCACTTGGGGATGGTGCCTTCTTGAAGGCATCAAGAATTCAGACTTGATTTCTCTGGAATGTTGACCATGTGCCTCATCCTTTGAATTGCTCTTGCTTTTCTCTGAAAAATAATACTATTTATGAAAGAACAAATGGAATTAATCAATACAACTTCTACCTACCCAATCCTACTGATCTAACATTTTTTCTTCATCCGAGTGCACTTGGGTTGGCAAACTCTTTTCACAACATTTTATTCTTTTGAAAGCATAAAAACTAATCTAATTCTACTGCTTATTTCTCCTTGAACTCAGATTAAACAGTTGAGCTCAAATATTTCTCTACCTAATCTACTGTCTATTGGGATTAAACTGTCCAACAGACTTTCATTATCTAAATTCTAAAGCAAAAATTTAAAAATAGCCAAGTCAAGATTAAACTATTTGGCTTGCTGTGGTCTATGGCACAAAAAACAAGCTGCACATAGACATTATTTTGCAAGAAATTTAAATAAAAAATGGAAGGCTTGAGATCTGAAAGTTGAGTACTTCCTTCATCTTTTTCATAGCTCTATTTTTGCTTTTTCTTTGAGCTCTTCTGGTTCAGATTTTGAGTTTATTTGAACCTTCAATTTCTATCCTAATTTATCTACTAATAAGCCAAGATTGAACAGTTTGGAAAATCACATTTTCTACCCTATCAGCAATAAATTGAAAACTGGTTAGTCAAGTTTAGGCTGTTTGACTAGCTAGAAGTGTTTTTTAGGAGTGGCATTTGAGCTTGCACACTTTCAACATTTGTTTCTTTTTTTGGCATGGGGCTTTGCCTTTCTTGTTTTCATTTCTGCCCTCTTTTCTTTCTTTTCTCTTTTTTTGTATTTTTGATTTTTTGATAACTTTGAATGCAATGGTGGATGAGATATTTACAATGGAAAAAAGACAAAAAGGCTTCAAAACAAAAATGGATCAAGAGAGGTAATGCTTAAGCATCCTGCCATTGACAGGACCCCCAAACAATTGTGCTCCGTCCAACTCTTGTAAGTAAAAAGCATTATTACCAGCAGTTGAATGAATAGAGTAAGGGCCAAGCCATAGGTGATCAAATTTTCCATGCTTTCCCTTCTCTTCCCTCCTTGAGTCCCACTTCAAAACTTTGTCTCCAACATTAAAATTACCGGCCTTAGTTCTTCTGTCAAAAAGCTTTTTAATGATGTCTTGTTTGTGCAATTTTTTGTTATACACTTCCTCCCTGGTCTGCTGAAGATGAATGGTCTGATTTATTCTTCTGGTCATGTCATTTTCTTCAGTCTGCAACTCTTGAATTAACTTCATAACTGGTACACCAAGACTATTGGGAAAAAATTCATCTGTACCATACACTAGCTGAAAAGGTGACATACCAATAGATTTTTTCAAAGTCAATCTGTTAGCCCAAAGTGTATGGACCAGCTTTGTATGCCAAGACTTTTTGTTATCCTCCAACAATTTCTTGATTATATTCAGTAGGCTTTTGTTTGAAGATTTTTCAAGTCCATTACCTTGAGGGTAATAGGTTGTGGAATGCCCCAATGTTATCTAATATCTATGACAAAACTCAACCATCCTCTTTGATCCAAATGCTGCTGCATTGTCAGTGATAATTTTGGTAGGACAGCCAAATCTGGAGAGAATGTTAGTCTCCATAAATTTTATGATAACTGAATCATTGGCCTGCCTACAAGGAATGGCTTCTATCCACTTAGTGAAGTAGTCTGTGGCAGTAAGAATCCAACTATGCTGGGCAGAAGATGGTGGATGGATTTCTCTTATGAAGTCAAGTCCCCACTGTTGAAAAGGAGCTTCAACAGTGATTAGATGCAGAGGAAGGGGTAGTAGTTTTCTTTTTCCCTCAAACAGTTGGCACTTATGGTACGTAATTATCATCTGGTGTATATCATGAAAAAGAGTAGGCCAATAGAAACCAGCCCTCAAAATTTTGTTGGCTGTTGACTTCCAGTACAAATGACCCCCACACTCCCCTTCATGGAATTCCTACTTAACCTTCTCTGCATCAAACTCAGGCAAAAATTTAAGCAATATACCACTAGCATTCTTCCAATAAAGACTTTTATCTATAATGCAATAGTTTACTACTTTCAGCTTCAAGAACCTTGCCTTTGTTTTTGTCAAACCAGGAGGTGTATTTAAATTAAGCAAAACATAAATAATATCAGCATACCAAGGAGAATTCATAAAATGGTTTTCAACAATGGGAGTTGAGAATTCTTCTTGGTTATCCAAAGCATTAATCATGTTAATATCAAGAACTTCAAAATTTGATTCAGCCATTAATCTAGCTAGACCTTGGCCTTTGATGAGCTTAGTGGGTTTTATCTCTAAATCATATTCAAGAATAACAGCAATCCACTTACCTCTCTTACCATCTGGGTCCTGTGTTAGAATGTCTTTAACAACTGAGTTTAGAACAAAGGCAATAATATGTGAGTGAAGGATGTATACTCTGAAGTCCTTCAAAGCTTTTACCAAGGAAAAAGCTTGTTTCTCCATAATGTTATACTTCAAAGGGGCATCCCTCAATGCCTTACTAAAGAATGCAATAGGTTGCTCTTGTCCTTGTGGATTTTTCTGTAAAAGGACAACTGCAATGGTATGTTCTGATGCAAATGAGAAGATATAAAAATATTTTGAAAAATCAGGACTTATGAGAACCAGTGTTTTGGTTAATGCTTGTTTCAGCAGCTCAAAGGATGTCTTTGCTTCCAAGGTCCATTTTATCCCTTGCTCCTTCTTCAACATGTTTGTGATATTCCTAAGGAGCTCAGCTAGGTTAGGGATGAACCTTCTCAAAAATTTTATCTTTCCAATGAAAGACTGCAACTCTTTTATGTTTCGGGGATGAGAGATTTGCAATATGGCCTCAATCCTCTTTGGATCTATCTTTATACCCTCTTCAGAAATAATGTGCCCAAGAATTTTACCTTCTTGGAGACCAAAAAGCATCTTCTTAGGGTTTAAGGATATTCCAAACTTTCTGCATTTCTCGAAAACTTTCCTTAAATGTTCTAAGTGTTCTTCATCTGTTTTTGAAAACACAGTGACATCATCAAGATATATAATGATGAAGAAGCCCAGTTCTTCCGAGAATGCTATGTCCATGGCTCTCTGAAAGGTTGCTCCAGCATTCATTAGACCAAAAGACATCTTTACATACATGAAAGTGCCCCATGGTGTAGTAAAAGTTGTCTTTAATTGATCATCAGGGTGAACTAAGATTTGATTATACCCTGAATAGCCATCCAGCAAAGAAATTCTTCTAGACCCTACCACCCTTTGTAAAATATGATCCATTTTTGGTAAGGGGTAGTTGTCTTTTAACGAAGCTTTATTTAAATCTCTAAAGTCTATAAAAAGTCTGATTTCTCCAGTCTTCTTCCTAACAGACACCAGATTAGATACCCATTCAGAATATCTAATAGGGACAATAATGCCAGCATCATACATTTTCATGATTTCCTTCTTAACCAAAGGCAGTTGGACAGGGTTTATTCTGCGCAGCTTTTGTTTGAATGGTTTTTGGTTTTCTTTAAGAGGGATTTTTTGCTGTACTATTTCAGTGTCATAGGATTTCAGATCTTCGTAACTCCATGCAAAAACATCAGAAAATTCTTTGAACAGCTCTATGTATTTGAGTTTAATGTGAGCTGGCAAATTTTTAGACAGTTTGATCATTTTCGGTTTTTCTTCACTGCCAATATTACATTCTTCAACTTCAGTATCTACAGGTTCCAGCTTTGGTTTATTCGCCACATCATTAAAATTGAACAACTCTTCTAAAGGTGTTAGACCACTTGGCAAACCTTCATCTTTAGAATGCAGAGTTTCTAATTCTTCTGTTTCTGATTCTGCATTCAATCCTGTTTCGTTTTTAAGTTTGCTAGTCTGAAGGCTAAGACTGACAAGCTCAGGAGAAGGTTCTTCTTCACCAAGAAAATTCTCTTCATTGCAGTCTGTATCATAATCTGAATCTAAACTATGTAGTTCAAATTAATTTCTGAATTGCATGAAGTCTTCTATTTGTTTATCTCCGTCAAACACCTGCCAGTATTTTTTATTGTCAGGCACGGCTAGTCTAACTTTTATTTGAGGTGAACAATCATCGATCTGATATGGCGTTAAACATGTCCTAGCTGCAAAGACTAAATTGTGGGCTATCAGGTTTCTTTTCCTCGGGACAAAACTCAGTGTGGATTCCTCAAATGTTTTCAAAAGATCCATGACATCATTCCGATAGGCCCTAAGTCTGGGATGATTTGCATTATACTCTCCATTGACTTGCCTAATGATTAACTCAGAATCCCCATACACGTTAATTCTTCTGGCTCCTAATTTATTCAAGAGATGCAAGCCTAAGAGAAGGGATTTGTATTCTACTATGTTGTTTGAAAACTGAAAGTTTAATTTGCAAGAAATACATTCTGTGTGCTTGCTTTTAGTGTTAGTAATCCAGACACCTGCACCAGCGTTTGTTTTAGAGCATGACCCATCAAAATACATAGTCCAGAGAGGATCATTTTTAGTTTTATCAATTTGGTGCATGTCCTTTGTATGGTTTGAATCCTCAATTTTTTCATCAGGTTGAGGATTGTTCTCTTGACTGTCAAGATTTAAGTTTAATGGATTAATGATTTGTAGTTCAAGACCTGTGCTTGGTTTGCTAAGGTTTTCGAATACATCAAAATTCTTTGACACTTCAGTGTTGTATTCCTCTTCCTTCGTTTCAGCCAATGATCTCGTTAAAGTGATTTGTTCTGTGAGGGTTTCATCATTAAACATGATAAAATAATCAAGGCCTGTACTCATGAATACAGAGGGGAGTTTTGATGTCTGTCTTGACTTGTCACTGTGTATTGCATATGAGACTCCCTGTAAAGTCTTCTATTCTGATTGAAAACAGGGATAGTCACATAGTTCATGTCCATCTGCATAGTCCCTTTTAACTTAGCCCCCCAAGATCTTGATAAAAGCATTTCATACTTTGGGGGTACATCAGCCACAACAACATCCATGACCAAACACTTGGCTGGAATTTGGGCTAAATTAACACAGAGGTCTTTGATCAATCCTAGACATTTAACTTTGCTTGAGTCAAAGGAGTACAGGTCTTTGTAAGGTCTGGTAATTTCAAGACCCAGGCTTTCCATTACAGCTTTTGGCATTAAATTATGGGAAGCACCTGAGTCATGCATAGCATTGTGTAGAATTTTGTCATGAATGTTCAAACTTACATAGAAGGGAGGGACAGGTCCCTCTTGAAACTTACCTTCAATCTTTGGACCAAAAATAAGCTCTGTCTGGTCGTCATTAAGATTGAGTGTATCTTCATTTTCTTCTATGTTCAAAGCCTTCAAAATTTTGGACCTATATACATGTTGGGCAGCTAACTCAGTCAAAGGAATAGAAATTTTGATTTTTGAGATTTCCTGTTCCAGACTGAAAGGAATTTGATTCTTAAAGGTGTTGGTTTCAGCCTTGTTTACTGCCACTTTATCAACAACAACAGCTTGCTGATTTGTTTTATCTACAGTTGACACAATGGTTGAAAAAGGAGTACTAGCTGAAGTGTTAGTACTACTGATGTTTGCACTCCGTTTTTCAAGATTTTGAGTGTCTTTCTCTTTACCTTTACCAGAATTATCAGCCATTGTTTTGTCTTTTTGTTTGACTGTTTTAGGCTTGGTTGCAGTGCTGCTTTGAGAAGGTTTGTCAGAGGTTTTGGTGTTGGGGGTTTGTTGACTCGATCTACTTCTGAGTTCATATTCTTTTGAAGGTTCTGTCATGGCATTCTCCATGTCTTGACAACAATTTTCACTATCATCCCTTTTGTCATCATAAGGTGTGTAAAGACCTTGTTTTCTATCATAATGAACCTCAAAGTTATCATCATCTACCCCAAATAGGTTGATATCAGCTTCCTCTGTCATTTGATCGGATTCCTCAACCTCACTTACATAGTTTTGATGAAAAGGAGGAGTGATCTGTTGATCATCTTCCCTGGGTCTGTTTAAAGGTTGATTTCTTCTTAAATTCTGATTCTGGTTTCTGTTTTGAGGAGCAGTTTGATTTTGACTTGCTTGTGCTCTCTCAAGAATGCTCATTTTCTTCATCATTTCTTCCATCATTATTTCCATCTTTGAGTTTGGCATAGAAGATGATGACTCCTCTCTGAAAGATACTCTCTTTTCAACTTTCATTCTTGCCCTCTTCTCCATAAGGTTAACTTCCACAGAAAGAGCACCTCTTTGCATATCTTCAAGGGTTGCAAAATCTCTTTCTCTTAATGAATAGGTCATATCAGCATCAAACCCTTCAGGAAACTTGTTTAAAGCTGAACTTTGTGGAGGTTTTAATTCTGGGGAAAGCGCATTATACACACTGTTAAATCTGGTACAATAAGCCTGTACAGTTTCCCCTCGGTTCCTATGGAGATTGTTATAGTCAGCAAAGACTTGGAGAGGATTCTTCCTCACTTCCCATTTGTTTAAGAATGTTTGATGGAAGCCTTGGAGATTTTTGATACTGTGGGGGGCTAGGGATTTGAACCATTTTCTTACTTCTCCCCCCAAACTCTGAGCAAACAATATGAGTTTGACAGAATCATCATCAATTTCATTTCTGTCAAAGTAGTCATTCATCTTGTCCACATGTTGTGATGCTGTTGTAGTATTGCTAGCATCATATAACGAAATTTTGGACTGATAGTCCTGTGGAATATTGACTAATGGTATAGGAAGGACTAAGGGAGCATACCATGCTGCCATGATAGCTGGTGGAGGTGGATTGACAAGAGGTGGGGTGGGCTGAAATGAAGTGGTTTGAGCAGTGGATGAAGGATGAACAGAAGTGGATGGAACAGGAGTATATTGCTGAGCTGATCTTGGATGAGAGACACCTAAGTTAAGAAGAAAATGTAAATCAGGAGGTGTTGATTCTCTATTCCCAAGGTGTTCACTTGTTTCAGGAGATGACAGTGAAGACTCAGAATCTAGTTGGTCCAAATCACCCAATGACCTAGTCCTGAATGGATTAACTAAGTCAGCTTGTGATTGTTGTAGAGCTGAAAGTTTTTCAAGAACTGATTTGGCTCTTGGGGGTGATCTGAAAACAGTTGATAATTTAATCTTAGGAGATTTCCTAAGGATTCTTTCTGGGTTATCAACTATCTCAGGTGGATCAGGGTCAGGATGGGCTATAGTATGAATCTTTCTAGGAGCCACTATGCTATGTTTTTAGACCCAAATAAACAAGAAAAACTCAACCAGGTATGACAGTCTTTGAAAGGTCAACTGATCTGTTTTCACAATTTTAATCCTACAGTCTTATAACTGGATTTGAATGATATTATAATGATAAGGGTTCTTCCCAATGGAGTCTTAAGTTCTGTTCAGGATTTTGGAGTCGCCAGATGGAAAGTTTAGAGTGTTTTCAAAGAGATACACTGTCCACCACAGTGCTTGTGAAACATCCCTTTTCAAGGATATCCCAAAACACAAAAACTCTAACTAGAGATTGACTGGGAGGGATTTTACCAGATGTGTCACCTCTAAAAGAGGATGAGATCCGGAGGCTACCTGGCCCTTTCCAGACTCTGTCTAAGAGTATGAGGTAAAACACATCCAAGGTAAGTGATAGGTAGGAGCAAGTGTTTTACTACCAATCTGAAATGTTTTTGGTATTTTCTGAGTTATTTTTCATTTGTGGTTTCTAAGAATAAGCTACCTCTGCTTCAAAACTTAGCTACGGTTGTGAGACAAAGACAGTCTATTCTTATGGCAAAGCTAGCTAATTTTCCAAGGTTAGATAAAGTTTATAAGAATCCTAGGGTTCACCTAGATTGTCACTGATTCAAACAAGTTTCATCATGATTACCATTTCTTGGTAGTGCTTTAAAAGGCTGCTTTTTACTCACAATGTCTTATGAAGATTCAGGGTTTTAGAGTCCCCAGCGAAGTCGCCAGAAATGTTAGGTCTCTGTAATTTATTAGCAAGATTGGCAGAGTCCAATGACAGAAACAACATCGTTTCAACCAAATTTTGGGATTCTAGGATCTAGCCCTCCTAAATCCGGAGAGGGATCTCTCCAATATGTACAAAGATGGATTTGTCTTTGAAGTTTGGGGTTATGATGTTAGGCTAGTTATGAAGACCAAGGGTTTGTTTTGTTTTTTGGATGGTTGAACATGATTGCTGTATGAGGTGGAAAGCTCTATATGCAAATAGGTTCAAAAGTGAGAAGTTGCAAGCACCAGAATAAGCTTTAATCAAGATGAAAGATGATGACATGTTTTCAGTCCATTGGGCTATGGAGTCATAATAGGATTTAATTGGAACAGCAAGAGGAAAGAGTGGTCCATGGGGCAAGTCATCTATGTTTAAGGATCTCTTTAGAGTTTGATGAATGGAATGGAATGACACAATAAGAAGGGAAAAACAGATGTAGAACAAAGAGCAGCCCAGGATCTGGTAAGTACTTTGAAACTAGCCAGCCTTTGACCAGGCATTTGAGGAAAACATAGAAGCAAACTAGGATCTGGTAAGTACTTTGAAACTAGCCAGCGTTTGATACACTTCCAATAGAAAACATGTAAAAACAAAAGGAAACTTGAAGGCAACCTTTGGAGTAGAAGCTAACGGGCCGGGCGCACCACAAATCCTCTCCTAGCTCTTCTTTACTTGGCTATTTTCAAGACAATTACAAAGATACACATAATGGCCTAAGATCTGGTAAGTACTTTGAAACTATCCAGCTTTTGACACATTCCAAGGGAGACAATCAGACAGCTATGCAGACAAGACTGGGACCAGGGATAACCATATCTTCCTTCAGTTTATCTTCACACAACATATACTGAAAATAACATTCAGAAACAATATCCAACTAAGGCGATAAGACGAGGGAACGCCAGCATTCTTATGCCTAAACTGAATTAAATCATTTTCAAATAACACAGTGGAAAGAAAACATTTAAATAAATATTTCTCAGCCAGAGAAGGTTACTGGTATACAGCAGGTCCTAACCCTGTTTAAACTGTTCTTTATAGTGGAAAATGAAACAAAATGAAAACAGAAATAAAACAACAAGTTACAATGAGAAAAACATCACCGTCAACATAGATCAGGATCCCATAAATCAACTTGTATTGATGCTCCAAACCAGTTAAAATCTTCAAATCCAGTGTTTTAATTCATCTCTCTTAACAACCTAACCTATATGTTACAAGCAGAGCTCCAAGAGCCAATGAAACCACTATTTACAATAGAAGTCTTCAGCTCAATCACATTACAATGCTTCAACAATTACATTAGCCACCAACCAACCCCTCACTCATCTTCTACTAAAGTATTTATAGAAGGATGAGGAGGTGCGACCTGATAAAAGATGTCAAAATCAATTAATACAGGCATTAATGTTTTCTTGGCCTTTGAGGGGCTCAACGAAGAAACTATACAGGTGTTCCTCTGTATTAACTGACTTACACTTATGATTTAATCTCAGTGGGAGCCCTTGTTGACCTTTGAGGCTCTGTGTGATGCTAGGGTTACTCTGCCAACATATTTTGAATTAAATTATTGGCGAAATTCACCCTTAGGCGGTGCTGTGAGGCTGATATTTGATTTTGAGCAATAACTTCGGCCCCTGATTGAATACTTTGAGGCACAGGTGGCATTTTAGTCGCTGGGAGGAATCAATTTTCCTCCTTTGGTGACGGTGGAGGGTTTCCTGATGAAACACTTTAGGTTTTCCTTCAAATTGTGTTTTTAGATCGGGGATTAGGCGTTTGATAACTGTATTAGCCTTAATCCCCATAAATCTGTCCACCTATGCTCTGTTCTGGTTCATTTTTAGTCGTCAACATCTGATACTCTTTCTCTGCATTGATATTCATGGTTTTTCTGTTGTGGAGGGCTGCGCAGGGCATATAAGGCATCAATGCCTAATAAAACATCAATGAAACGTGATATTTACCCCTGCAGATGATCTTCCTTGGAGGAAAAGAACAAAGGAGGGTCGTCACCCTCTGTCGCCGAACCTTCTTTGGAAATGGCGGAAAATACATTCGAACCTGCAAAAACACGAAAAAACGTTATATAATCCTGCGTATTTGGTTTACTGCATCGGGGACTGTGCGGAGGAGTGTGGGCCATTGGATGGCATCATCCAATGGCCAGGATCAAATCTGGGCGATCGTGGAATGGGTGATCAGAGGATTAAATCGAAGCCGTCGATCTGCAGAGATCGACGGTCAAGATCGAACGGGGCGATCAATGGAGAAGGATGAATCTGAGCCATCGATCGCGTAGTGATCGACGGTCGGGATCGGGCAACGGAAAGCCAAAGGAAAAAAGTTGACCGGGCAATGGAATCGGGAGTTTAAATGTGAGCCGTCGATCTGTAGAGATCGATGGCAGAGATTTCTTTTCTGTCGTGGGGGGGCCTAGCTAAACGGCGAGCAGGTTGGTTACCGGTCGAGCAGATCGGGGGATTGACAACCGTCAGATGGGAGGGGTTAGATCGGACGGTGAAGGTGAATTCTGCTAGGCGTCTCTGGTATGAACTTTAATGCACGAAATTTTTCGGTCGCGCGGCGGTTTTGAAACAGTGTCGAGGACACGTGTCGGCCAGCATATGGAATCACTGGCTGACAGGAGAAAACCGGCTTTGCCTGAAAGGCAGCGCGGAATAGAAACAGGTGGTATTTAGAAATCAGCACGAGAAATGGGGGGGTCCACCGGGAGAGCGCTCCGCTCCGTCCGATCTACGGAGCAGATCAACGGCTGTGGTTAAAAACTGATTTACACATGCGGATAAATCAAAAACGTTATAAAACCCGATTTTTGGTGTTTTGTAAAGGTTTTTTTTAATATTTTGGGCGGAAAACTTAAAATGAAATGATAAGCGCCCTTTGGTTTCACACGCGGTTCTAGCGCTCGGGCTTATGGATGAAAAGGGTGAAGGGCTTAGCCCGCGGGGGCTAAAAACCTTAATACACAAAAATATGTATTTTCTATGGTTTTTCAATGATTTTCCAAAGGATTTAAGGTTCCGACAAGGTTAAAAAGTGGGTTTTTAACCTTAGGAAATGAAATTTATGAAGGGATAGGGGAAAACATATGGTTTTGTGGGGTTTTCATGGGAAAAAGGAAAATGGAAAATGGGGTTAGCTTGTAAGAAAGGGAGGGTAAAAAGGGCAATGCAGTAGTTTTTTGACTTGGATTTTTGCAGGATATCAGAGGTTTTGAAGAGGGAAACAGCTGTGAAGATTAACCAGCAGTTATGGATTCATCAAAAAGACTTCAAGCACCAACAATTTCAGGGCTGAATTTGTTTCTTGAAGGCTGCAAGAATCATTTAGCCACCAGCTGATATGAAAGAAAAATATGGGTGGCTAAAACCTGGCAGCCCATAATACATCTGCCATCACTGGTTGAGGTACCTTGCAGCTTTCTAAAGTTCACTCTCAGCTGCTTTTGGTAGGCTTGGTGTTAGTTTTATTTCAAGTTGATTTTTGCAAAGTTCACACATAGTTTAAGTAGGGGGGAAAATTGACTTGAATTCCAAAAAAAAATTATGTTTTGCAAATTTAGGTGCCAAAACACCTAGATAATTAGCCAAAGGAAGTGGCCCAAGTCCATGCATGCTTAGCTAGTTCCCTTTTTCTAGTGTAAAAGTCATTAGTTTAGTTCAATTTTTGCATTGGACCAGGATTGAATTGTCGATAGAAGAGCAAGTAATATTTGCTTCCTTTGCACCCTTAGGTGATCCTAGGAAAGCATATGAATGCTCTCTATTCACAACTCACCATCTCCCTATACTTAATCACATAGATTAACTAGGAAAAATTGAAAGCAGCCCATATCCGCACATGTTTTTCTTTTGAGCAAGCAATAATATAACATAGTTTAATAGGGGATTTTGAAAAGGATCATCGCATATCCACACGTCCAAATTATGTGCTTGTTCACTTTTTTCTCACACACATATCCACACACTAAGCAAAGCAAAGACACCTAAAACCAACTTTAAAAAACTCACTAAATTCTCCCCACAGGGGGCAAAAAAGAATTTATAGTCTAAGTTAGGATCAAGGGGGTAGGCATCCAATAAGTCGCCTTGATCATTCTTCATATTGAAACATAGAAGTTGACTATTTAGGGAGCTTTCAAATCCACCTATCATCCCATGGAAAAGAAAACCCGAGCGTGGAAGAGACCCGATTCAGAGGGGGTTAGGCTTCAACGCAATGCAGGCAGGTATCAGTTGGGGCTACCTGACCCAGCTGATACTCGGTATTGTTAGCTGAATTACCAAGAAGCCCAAGACTCAAATTCTCACGTGGGATGGTCATACTTAGTGGCCAAAATTAGGGAGTCATTTCCCTATAGGTGACGGTGCAGGAAAGTACTAGATCCTATACCCTTACCTGGTGCAGGAAAGCACTAGATCCTCTACCCTTACCTGGTGCAGGAAAGCACTAGATCCTATACCCTTACCTTGGTGGATTTTCTTCGACTGACTAGGGGCTTCACTAGCTTTTATGAGATGTTGTGCCAGCACTCGCAAAATATATTCTCAAGGCCCAGTTACATTTGAGTGTGTGAGGATGATTAGGTCTTCTAAGATTTTTGTATCATATGCAAACAAAAAAAAACCATATTTTTTGGTTGAATGATCACATGGGATTAATTTAAATGGAAAATTTGTTTTATTTCTCTTTTTTTTATGTATGCGATCAGAATTTTTCTTTGATTATAATCTTATCCTCTCAAATATTTCCAAATACAGACCTAGTCGACGCCAGAATGGACCCAATGGGACCTCGTCGATCTAGACATATTTTGGACCTCCCCCCATTACTGGGAGGAGTTCCAAGTCTTTCATCATTTAGGAGTCAAAGGCGGAACACTGCCACCATTATTGGTTCGTCCTTTATTGGGGCATCCTTAGTTGGGAACCCTAGTTGGTCTCCCAATGCCACACCACATACCACTCCTCCCACAACCCCTAGAGGGTGGAGGAGTGCTACTCATTCGAGAAGCCAGTTGAATACACAGCAGGTTGTGTCATAGATAAACCCTATTACTAACCATAACATTGTGTTTTCGCAAGTCGCAATGGCTACAACCTCGCAGTCACCTTTTCTAGCTTTATTGAATCTACCAGATTTAACCAAGTTGACAAATGACCCCATTTCACACAAACCCATATGGCCTCCCATGCTAATGAACCTCCCTTTTGACATTCTGTTAGCCATCAGTAAATTTTTGTCATAGAAAATGATGGCTAAAATAGGTCTTGAGCCTTCAAGAGATTATTTTCATAGAAAATTACTCATTCTTGAAGCCTTCTGGTGTTTTCTAGCTCAATAATAATCTTCACTGCTGTTTCCTTCAGAATATCCACCAAGTAACCCTAATGATATCAAAAGAGACTATTATTTAGGCCATTTTCCATCATTTTCTAAGCCTATTTCATTCATTTTTCCCTTTTATTTATCCTTTATTTTTCCTCCAAAATCCCCTTTTCTCCTTCTCATTTACCCTTCATTTTCCGAAAAAACCTTCAAAAATCCCTTTTAAACCTATAAGAAAAACCTTTTTATGGTTTGAATTACCCTATTTTACCTATCGGAACACTAAAAAACCCCTCTTTTGACCTAAAAATGCACCCTTTTATATATAGGCTTTAAGCCCCGGAGGGCTTAAATCTTCAGCTCCGTCTCAGGGGCTTAAATCTTCAACTCCTTCTCTGTCATATGACCTGCACCCACGACCTGTCACTAAATCCTTAGCCTTTAGTCCTTTTTACTTTCTACCCCTGGTCCCCTACTCCTCCATAGGACCGCACATTCTCCACTTTATTAAGCCCCCTTCCCTTACCATGTATTTACCCCCGCGCCTCTTGTAAAACACATTTTCCTTTGTTTTCCCCCCACCACACTTGTCAAAACCTGCATAAATATGGGCCATTGATCTATTTGATTTGACGGCGCTAAATCACCCCCACCTTCCCTTGTTTCCCTTAGCCGCATCTCTTCATTCCTTTTTATTCCCGCCTTACCACTCCACGAAACAATCCGCACCGTAGGTCTATAAATATCAATGGTCATCACACCTCCCCTCTCATCCTTTGATCACTCGTCTGTCCCTTTTCATTCATCCCCGCAAACACATCTCATCTGTCAATCGCTTTCATCCGATGGCCCTTGTCCAACCCACATCTCCAACCCCGCTGATCAACCAAATCCGCTACCAAACAAAAAATTTGATGTCAGTCGGGCCCTACCTTCCACCCATAAAAATATCCCCCAATCCCCTCTTTACACCTGGTTCCCATTACAATCCTCGCTCATGCACCTTTCCACTATCGTGTTCCCCTGTGGCTGTTGGATCTACACCCATAGATCTAACGACCCACGTTCAATTTCGCATAACTTTTGTTGTTGGGGTTTAACAACTCAAATTCACGCAAAACCATTGGTTTCCTGGTGGACACGTAGCGATCAACGTGTGGAATCGTGTTCGATCATGTCAAAACCACTTACTGCTTGGTTTCCATGCGAAAATCGCCAACGGTTTCCACAAAACCACTATCATATTTCCGCGCCATAATTCGTTTTTTAAACCATTTTCTTCGTATTTCTGGTCCCTCCACACATTTTTCCTTCTGCCTCACTACTCCTTCCACCTCCACCTAATCTGTGATAGCAGTCAAAACCCTCCCTCGTAGGTTTTATTAACGTTTTTATTGGTTTTTTACAAGATTCAATGGCATTTTTAAGGCCAAAAAGCCTTCTCATGGTTCAATAAGAAACAGGGCCGAGGGTCACTACCTATGAAGTCCAAATAACTGCAAAATCACAAAAAATGAGCATTCAGGGTTTGAGTTCATGGTTTGACTGGTGCCTTATGAACACTAGTTATAAAATCAAACCCTCAGTATGCCCCAGACACCTGTCCACAGCAAAAAAGGGAAAAAGATGGTTTAAGCATAAAGACAAAGGTTCAAAGGCCTAAATCAAGAAAATATTGGATAAAGCACAATTAAAACAAAGGGATTAAAGGTTAATATAGTTGATAAAAGACAGAAATACTGAAAAGTGATTAAAGGAAGGAATGAAGGCTGAAAACCAAAGGAAAAGGATGATTAAAAGTGAATACAGTCACTAGAAAAGGTTTAAAAGCCCGAAGATGATTATAAGGCCTTAAAGCAAAAATTAAAGGCAAATCAGTTTTTAAAGCCACAAAAGTAGACAGATCAACAAAGAGAGCCTCCAAATGCCACATTAGTGAGGCAATTAATCCTCAAAATGCCACCTACAAGTTCATTTTCCTCAAAAGAATACAAATTGAATGCACAGTCAGAGATATTTGCCAAAGACAGCTCAGAAAGTAATTACAAGCCTACCAAAGCCTCCAAAGTCAACAAAAGTGACTAAATTTGATGAAGTTAATGTAAAATGAATTAAAACAGAGTTAAAACATCTAATATCTTCTCCCTTAGGCCTCCCAAAGGTTGAGAAGCAATTACTCTGTATTAATTGAAAAAATAACCCTTTCTTTCACTCCACCTCCTCAATTAACCTATAAATATCATATGAGGAGCCCAGTATTATTGTTGGTTGAATAGTCATTGAATGTAAATAGCTATTGAGGCTGATGAAGCTTTGTTTTGTAATTGAAGAAAGATAGGCTGAGAAGAGAGTTTTGAAGTTGTAAAAGACCCACTGGACTTGAAGATTGTAACTGGTTTGAACATCAAATATACAAGCTGATTTATGGGATCCTAGTCTATGTCAATGGTGATGTTTTTCTTACTATAATTGTTATTTTTCTCATGTTTTCCATATTTTCCAATTTCCCTAATAAAGAACAGCAAATATAGATTAGGATTTACTGTAAAGTACCCTATTTCTCACTAATAAATCTTTATCTCTATGTTTTCTTCTAATTTTTGTTTTGAGGATAATTCAATAGAGTATAACCAGTGAAGTGTTGGTAAGCCCATGTTTCCTGAGTATAGCTTGAGATACTGTCTTTGAAAGTTCTCGAAAAGTCTGCTAAGTAAATTTGAATTAGGGAAGTCTATGGTTAGCCCTGTCCTCTAGTTCATCTCCAACAGTTGCTTTGAAAGGATCCCTGAGAATATGCCAAAAGAAGGATAGGTTCAAAGTCCTTACTTGATCTTAGGCTGCCCTCTATTTTCTTATATGTTTTCTACTTTTTGAAGGTAATCTATTAGATTGCTGGATTGTTGTCTGAAAAGTGTGCTTTAGTAAAAGTTTGCCCAAATAAGTCTATGGTTTTCCCTGTCCTTTGGCTTACTTCAAACAATTGCTTTGAAAGGCTTTTCTTGTTTAGTGAAGTTAATAAATTATTATCTTTGCTTCTTTAACACTTTTAATGTTCCATACCATAAATCAACTTAAAGAGATCCTTTGATATAGATGACTTGCCCCATAGACCACACTTGAAACTTGTTGTGCAATTAAATCCTTTTGTGACTCCATAGCCCAATGGATTGACACTGTTTCTTACCTATCCTATCAGCTGAACCGTTATTTCAACCTAATCACACCTTTACCCCTCACAAAGACTTCCTTCATTTTGATGATATCCATTCCAACCAAAACAAACAAAAACCTTGTACTTCATAACTAGCCTAATATCATATCATAAGCCTTAAAGAAATATATTTGAAAACACTTATATAGAGAGATCTCTCTCTGAATCCAGGAGGGCTAGATCCTAGGATTCCAAAATGGTTTTGATGTAGGCTCTGCAGCATTTGTTCCTGCCTATATTGCAAACTACGGAGACCTAACATAGTGGCGACCATACCCGGGAGACAAAAAAATATTGAGTAATAGATGACTTCACAACTCAAAGAACCCCTATTTTTTTAAAATGAAACAATTGTCACCAAGATTGGTTATTATGGATTTTTGATGGTGAATAACAACCAAACCTTGAAAACAAGTAAAAATCCTTCACCTAGTGACTCCATTGGTATTTATTAGGCCTACTGACCCCAATGGTTTTTCAAAAGACTCCACTGGGAAATCCTTTTATCTTTCAAACATCATTCAAAATCAGTTAAGAAAACTTTCAGGATTGAGTTTTCTTTGAAAAATATTAGTTAGCCTTTAAAATACTGTCATACTTGGTTGAAATTTTCTCATTTTTTGAGGTCTAAAAACACTACATAGTGGCTTCTAGAAGAATTTATACTAGAGCCTATCCTCACACAAATCCTCCTGAGATAGTTGATAATCCAGAAATTATCCTTAGGAAATCTATTAAATCCAAGACTTCAATCATTGTCAGACTAATTCATAGAGCTAACTCTGTACCTGAAAACCTCTCAGCTCTGCAAGATACACAAATTGACTTAAGTAACCCACCCAGAACTAAGTCACTTGGTGATATAGATCAAGTATACTTTGAGCCTTCACATTCACCTCAACATAGTGGTGAACATACCGATAGTAGAGAAACCACTCCACCTGATCTTCATTTCATCCATAACTTTACTTTTTTTCATCCTAGATCTACTCAATAGATTTTTGCTGGTCCAAGTACTTTTGTTTTCCATACACCCATTGTTCAAACTACTCCATTTCATCCTCCTCCTCCTTTCATAAACCCTCCACTTGTAAACCCCCCATTTTTTCCACAACCTCCTATCATGGCAACATGATATGCTCCTCTAGTCCTTCCGTTACCCTTAGCCAATTTGCCACAGGACTATCAGTCCAAGATCCCATTATATGATGCTAGTGGTACTATTACTGCTCAAATACATGTGGAGAAGCTGAATGACTATTTTGAGAGAAATGAGATAGATAATGATACCATTAAACTCAGATTATTTTCTCAAAGTATAGGGGGAGAAGCAAGAAAATGGTTCAAAAGCTTAACCCCTAATAGTATTAATGATCTCCAAGCTTTCCATCAAACATTTATAAAAAAATGGCAAGTTAGGAAGAACCCTCTACAAATACTTTCAGATTACAACAATCTCAAGAGAAATACTGGGGAAAGTGTTCAAGATTATTGCACTAGATTTAATAGTGTTTATAACGCACTACCCCCAGATTTGAAACCTCTGTTATCACTCAAGCCTTCCTTGAAGTTGTAAGAAAAGGAAAGAAACCCGAGGTAACCACTAACCAACCTTCAGATACAGAATCTAGCCAATCTTTATCCAGAGAGGGCTATCTCTTTAAAATTTAGCTTTGTTCTTAGAAAGTTTTAGGCTAGTTATAAGTCCAAGAATTTTGTTTGAATTTGAATGGTGGAATCCGCCAACTAAGGGCAGGGTTGAATATTTCAGGCCATTGGGCTATGGAGTCGAAAGAATGGCTTTACTGGATTAATATTCTACACACAAGATGGCTTTACAGGGCAAGATAGCCAAACATAGAACAATTTTAGAAATTAAAGTGAATGGAATGGATTTTGAAGGGATGAAAGGCAATCAAGAATCTTTCAACATGTTCAAAAGAAAGAAAGTGAATGATTACAAATAAAGAGCAGTGAATAATTCTTTACTACAGTAATCAAAATGTTTAAACCAGTGAAGCAAGAGCAATTAAGAATTCGTTGCTTATAACTAGTTAAGAAGAAAACATTTAGCATAATCACAATTGAAATCAGAGTACACTTAAGTAAATTATGATTTATTATTTTATGTCAATTATTTAGAAATGGAACACAATGATATTATAAACAGATATAAAACTTAAAACATAGGATAGAAAAGACTTATTGAACTGTAGTCTAACACATGAATCCTGCAAAAAGTCTTGAGCTTCAAATCATCATCCAGCAAGCCACAAAGAAGTTTCTCCAAAACACTTTTATTCCAAAATATCAATGTTACAGCAAAGTAGTAGAATCCACCCAAAATACTTCCAAGAGTGAAGTATTTATACAAATTCTAAACTAAAATATCTTGAAAAAATATCAAGATTAGTTCACAAATCTCTCCAACTATTTTACATAATTAGAACTTAAGTAAAGGACACTCAAACTAATTCATCTATTTGGAACTATTGTTTATGGATAGGTGATGACAAAGAGGAGAATTCAAATTTGATCCAACTCTTAGTTGATGATGAGGCATCCAAGTCACTAACTGCTTCCTTTCTTTGTGCAATTCTGCTCCAACAATTCTTCAAATTGGGGGTCCAATGAGACCTTTATATTTCTCAATCTGTAATAGATATGTAAAACATGAAAGAGGTTATTGTGGATTAATATTTTTGTGAGATAAACCTCATTCAGTTTCCCAAAATTCCTCTCCAGTTGTGCACAATAGGCTCTGTAACAATATGTGTAAAACAGAGTTTTACAGAGTTTGAAAAATAGCCTGTAAATATGTACATTTATCTCTCATTCTGAAATCACTATACACAAAGTGAGATAGGTTTTTGTATAGGGGTCCCGCAGAAACAAAAACCTCCTTCATTTTTGTAAGATGTATTTTTTATTGGTCACAATTCTCTCTGCAAAATGATGACTTAATAGGAAGTTTCTGCAAAAAGTGCTTTCCAACATTGTTTAATATTTCCAAAACCATAATAGCTGTTAGAAAAGTGAGAGAGGTTTTCGTAGATGGTCCTCTTAAGAACATAAACCTCCTTCAGTTTTTCAAAATTAATCTTCTATTGATCACAATAGTTTCTGTAAAATAATGACTAAAACATGCAATTTCTGCAAAAATATTCCTTCTTGTTGTGTTTTTCATCTTTTCGCTTTTTTGTTCTTTTGACTATTTTACTTTCAATTTAGAAAAAATTCAATGTTGGTGAAAGTATTTTCATTTCCTCTTTTTACCATTTTACTGCCTCTGTAATTACTTTTACTGTTTACCTTTGACTACTCTGTAACTTCATTTTAACTTTCATTCTGACTTTTACCTGATACACTTTAACCACTGATACTCTTTAGTTGTTATGCTTTCTAATCTCTGTTTGAATAGATTTGATAACACTCTTGGAGTAAACAATTCTTATGACTAGTATTAAGACTGTTTATCCAAGGATGTGGTCTTTTGATCACCTGTAAAACAAAACAAATTGTTAAGAAAGCATTGGTTTGCAGGGGAGGTCGAAAAGGTTTCATTTGATTTTGAGATGTCTGTGGAGTGAATCTAGAATGATTTTTGGGAGGTAAACCATGCTCGAATTGGTTAACAGAGGCTTTAGGTGGCGCAGCTGGGTTACAAAGGGTTTTACTGCACAATCAGGTGAAAATGAGCAACACTAGGGTGTTTGTGTTTAAACGGGTAAACGGTTGATATTGGTGGGTAAGCTTTGAATGAACAGTGATTTGAACAGGTACTGGTTGAGGCGAATGATTTCTTGAATGCTTGACTGCAATTTTCTTAGATGAGGCAAAGGTTGGCAGACTTTAGAAATTTTAAATTCAAATTTTCTGCACGTAGGGTGTATTCATTCAGTTCGTGCAGAATAATGGAAAAGACACGAATTTTTTGTTTATTGGCAAAGTCAAATGGGGGGGGGATTTTATTATTTTTAATGAATGACATCATCCTGTATGATGGATGAGTCACGGGGAACAGTGGAGGTGGTAAATGGTTTATTCCGCACCACTTATGCGGAAAGGCTATTTTGGACGGAGAGGCAGCGAATCGATACAAAGTTTGACACGTAGCCACGGAACTATTCACAAACCACTTTTATTTCGTGCGTTAATGCTCGTACAGGGGATGGCTAGCGGAATCAATGGGAGCCGTTGATCTTGGAGGGGGTGATCTGACGGTTGACGGAACATGGAGATGGCAGGGAGTTTAACGAGCAGGGCCGACGTGAATTAATGGTTAATTAATCATTTCGGGAGGTTTTCTATTGGCGGAGGTTGGTTATTAATTAATCTTAAGGATTAATTAATCCCATATGAAAAATGATCGGGAAATGTTAAATGGCGCGGGGATGAATTATTTCAAAGTTTGATTTCAATTAAACTTTTGATTTATTTTTATTTCAAACATATTTTCATATGTTTAAACCTTTTTCATATATTTTTTAATATACGGTAATTAAATCAATATGACTTTCTTACCATAGGGGGCAGGAATAGAATTAATGTTATTTTTTAGCCAAAGGGCATATAATGTGGGTTTTTATTTGAATGTATGGGGGTTAAATACTTTGGCTAAAAGTATAATATATGGGTTTATGGAATATTATAAAAAATGAGTTAAATATAATAGGACAAGGTCATTTTTATGGGAGTTAATACATAAATTAGAATTAATATGACAAAGGGACAAGGTAAACTCAAAATACTTAAATATAACCAAGAAAGTGAGAATTCAAAAGTAAATAGCATTATTATACTTTCATCACTTAGACTTAGAATAAAAAGTGATTTTGAGGGCTTTTCATGGAATATTGAAGGATTTTCCTACGTAAAATGGGATTTTACTTAAGAAAAAGATGAATGAATGTGATAATGGATGTTTTCAAGTACTTAGGTCTTTTCAATTATTGGGCTGAGGGTCCGGTCCCTCCAAAAGTCAAGGAAATGCCTTGAGCCCCTTTAACCTTCAAATACGTTAGCACTTAGGGGAAATTAGTGAAATGTTTAGGGAAAATGAAAGGGGAAATTAATAATTTTGACTTTGCTTTGCTATGAACTTTTTCTAATGTAGTATCTGCCTATGCACTTTGTGATGAAAGTTAAAAATTGAACACATTTGGAACCATCATTCATCACATGTAATTCTGCAACAACATCTACCTACCCTACCTACTTTACTCTACCATTTTTTCTTCTTTATTATGGTGCACTTAGACTGGCAAACCCTTATCAATCTTCTTTTTCTTTTACATGGCAAACCTATCTAAGTCTACACTTATTACATCCAAGGGCTCAGATTAAACTGTTTAGTACCTTTTATTAACTCTACCTATCTATTTATCTGCCAAGATTAAACTATTTGGTCAGATATTTATTCTCTATTCTACAACCTGAAATTGAAAAATGAATGAGTCAAGTTTAAACAGTTTGAATCTTCATAAATTGTGGCAAAAGTTTGACAAACTGCACACAATTGCTTATTACAAAAAATGAAATAGTAGTGGCATTTAGACTTGCACACTTTCCTGGTCTATTTTTGTTTGGGGTTCATTTTCTTTCACTTTTTTGACCATTTTATTCTTTTCACCCTTAGATTTTTCTTTTAGGGTATACCCTCTTTACATTTTTTAAATTTTTTGATTTTTTTGATTTTTTAAGAATATGGAACACCTTTGCCACAAGAAAAAGGTTTGAACATATTGCATAGTTCATCAAGTCAATCATGAAAAATGACACCTATTGGTATAGGAGTCTAACAACCTCCGCAGGGCTCAGCTTTGGCCAAATTCCCTGAAGGATTTGATCCTGAAATGGCCTATCAACTAAGAGAAAGGGATCCCTTAACTTTAGAAGACATGCAGAAGGGAGCTCTTAGCATGGAAACAAATTTG
This sequence comes from Pinus albicaulis, assembly GCA_034641835.2. NCBI lineage: Eukaryota > Viridiplantae > Streptophyta > Pinopsida > Pinales > Pinaceae > Pinus > Pinus albicaulis. The sequence continues at coordinate 74,305 of JAXQQM020078482.1, read as the reverse complement.
ATTGAGAAGAGAGCCAAAATGAGAACTGAGAAGAGGGTATCATATAGGGAAGACCCTGCACCTTCCACATCTGACTCAAAATTAGACCATCTAGCCAATAACATGGATAGGTTGGAAAAGATGATGGAGAAGTTAGCTGTCCAAGAAAATTTTCAGAATAGGAATCAGTCCCAAAACCAAAATTAGAAATTTAGGAGAAATCAACCTCAGAACAAAAAAAAGATTTTGATCAACAAATTAGACCTCATTTTCAAGAAAATTATGTCAATGAGAATGAAGAAACAAATGAAAAAACAGAGGATGACCACATAAACATGTTAGGAGTAAGCAATGAGGATTCTGATTTCCTCTATGAAAGAAAACAAGGTCTATATACACCCTATGATGATAGAAGACTAGAAATTGAATACTATGAACCAAACTTTAAAAATGCCGTCATACGATCACCTAAAAAATATGACCTAATAAGTAAAAAGAATCAAGAAACTCCCAAGAAGAAAACCTCTGAAAATTCTGCCAAAAACAACCCTGTAAATACTTCGAAAAAGATAGTAGAAACTCATCAAACGGTGGCTGAAAGTTCTGATCCAAACAAAGGAAAAAACACCCAAATCAATGAAAAACAGAGTGGTGACCCTAGCAGCACTAGCATTTCAGCTAATGCTCCTGAAAAAACCATTTTTACTGTTGTAAATAGTAGAAATCAGCAAGCTGATTTTGTTGATGAATCAGTGACTAAAAAAGATGAATCAAACATTTTGAAAAATCAGATTCCCTTTAGCCTAGAGAGTGAAATTGCTGAAATCAAAATCTTTGTCCCACTCACTGAATTAGTCACTCAAAATGTATATAGATGTCAGGTTTTGAAAGCTCTGAATATAGAAGAAATTCATGATACTGTTAACTTGAATGATGACACACCAGAGCTTATGTTTGGTCCTAAGATTGAAGGAAAATTACAAGAAGGAACTACCCCTCCATTCTACATCAGTTTGAACATCCATGATAATATTTTGCATAATGCCATGCTTGATTCAGGAGCATCACATAACCTCATGCCCAAAGTAATAATGGAGAGATTAGGCTTGGAGGTGACCAGACCATACAAATATTTGTACTCATTTGACTCCAGTAGAGTAAAATGCCTAGGCCTGATAAAAGATCTCTGTGATAACTTAGCTCAAATTCCAACCAAAAGCTTAGTGATGGACATTGTAGTGGCTGATATACCCACCAAATATGGCATGCTTCTTTCAAGATCATGGGGTGCTAAGCTGCAAGGTACTATGCAGATGGATATGACTTATGCCACCATCCCTATCTTTAGTCAACCTATAAGACTCTATAGGGAAACACATATGAAATACATGGTGAGTAACTAAGAAAGACCAGAAAACTCTCCTCTTTGTTCCATACACATTAACCTTGACTCATTCATTCTTTACAATGATGAGATTCCTAATGAGCAAGAGTTAGTTAATGAAACATCACCCAATATAGTGGTCACTCCACATCCAAACACAGTGGCAACCATAGATGAAGAGGAAAACAAGGAGAAAACTAAAAGACGGTTTGCTAGTTCAGAAAATCACAACAAATAGATTATAGGTCTTGAGGTCCAGAACAGTCATAAATATAGTGCAGATCATGAAAATCTAATAATAAAACCTCAAAACATTGAAAATATTGAGGAACAAAACAAAATCCAGCATAGTGCAGACCTACAAGAAAACACAGTGACAGATTAGGAAAACAAGACAAGGAGGACAACAATGAAATCAATGACAAATCTGAAAACAATCATTTTTGGAGTATGAGTTTTGATGGGTCTTGCTTTAAAATTGGTGTAGGAGTAGGCATATGGGTGCACAACACTAAAAACAATCATGCAGAGGGTCATTCCTATATATTAAACTTACAATGCACGAGCAACATAGCAGAGTATGAAGCTCTCCTTTTAGGCCTGCAGTTATTGAAAAAATTAGGGGCCAAAAGAATAACATTTCATGTGGATTTAGAATTGATAATTAGGTAAGTAAATGGGGAATACACTACTAAACACCCCAGACTTAGAGCCTATAGAGATGATGCCATGGATTTGTTAAAAAAAATTTCTGAATTCCAACTTACCTTTATCCCAAGGAACCAAAACATTCTTTCTAATGGATTAGCCTTTGCTGCTAGAACTTGTTGACACCTTATGAAACCAAGCAATGCACCACCCAAGTCAAATATAGACCAGCTTTCTTGGATAATGAAAAATACTAGCAAGTTTTTTATGGAGATAAACAAATAGAGGACTTCCTATAGTCCAAAAATGAATTTGAAATACCAAACTCAGATTCAGATTATGAACAAGGTTGTCCTACTGAAGAAAACTCACTTTTTGAACAAGAAAAGTTTCCTGAGATTGCTGAAATAAATCTGTTAACTAATAAACCCAAACATACTACAGAAAATAGCACAGATTTAGAAGATGAAGACCTGGAAGTGTTGCAATCTAAAGATCAAATCTTGCCAAAAGGATTAGTCCCATTAAAAGAATTTTTTGACTTGAATGATGTTGCCAAAAAGACAAAACTGGAACTAATTGAATCTGAAGTGGACGAATGCAACATAAGAAATGAGGAAAAGCCAAAAATGATCAAATTATCCAAGACACTGCCAGCTCACATTAAACTTAAATACATTGAGCTTTTTAGAGAGTTTTTTGATGTTTTTGCTTGGAATTATGAAGATCTGAAATCATATGATACTGAAATAATTCAGCATAAGATACCCCTCAAAGAAAACCAGAAGCCTTTTAAACAAAAATTGCGCAGAATCAACCCTATTCAATTACCTCTGGTAGAGAAAGAAATTAGAAAAATGTATGATGCTGGAATTATAGTCCCTGTTAGATACTTAGAGTGGGTGTCTAATCTTGTATCTGTTAGGAAGAAAACAAGAAAAATAAGGCTTTGCATTGACTTTAGAAACTTAAACAAAGCCTCATTAAAGTACAACTACCCCTTGTCCAAAATGGATCATATCTTACAAAGGGTAGTTAGTTCTAAAATAATTTCTTTGCTAGATGGCTTCTCAGGTTACAATCAAATATTGGTACATCCTGATGATCAACTCAAGACGGCCTTTACTACTCCTTGGGGTACTTTCTTGTATTTGAAAATGCCTTTTGGTTTAATGAATGTTGGTGCCACATTTCAAAGAGCCATGGATATAGCATTCTCAGAGGAAATAGGTTACTTCATAGTGATTTACTTAGATGATATCACTATCTATTCTAAAACAAATGAAGAACACCTAATACACTTGAGAAAAGTCTTTGAGAAATGCAGAAAATATGGGTTGTCTTTAAATCCAAAGAAAACATTGTTTGGCCTCCAAGAAGGTAACCTTCATGGACATATCATATCTGAAGAGGGAATAAGGATATACCCAAATATAATTGATGGTATATTGCAAATCAACCATCCTAGAAACATCAAGGAACTTCAATCTTTCATTGGGAAGATTAATTTCTTGAGAAGTTTCATACCCAATTTAGCTGAACTCATTAGAAACATGAAAAATATGATTAAAATAGGAGAAGGAGTTAAATGGACCTTAGAGGCAAAGAAATCATTTGAGTTGGTAAATCAAGCACTTACCAAAACACCAGCTCTTACTAGTGCTGATTTTACAAAGGATTTCTTCATTTTTTCATTTGCGTCAGAACACATAGTAGCTGCTGTCCTATTACAGAAAAACTTGAATGGACAAGAGCAGCCAATTGCATTTTTCAGTAAGGCATTAAGAGATGAACCTCTGAAGTATAATATAATGGAAAAATAAGCCTTTGCCTTGGTCAAAGCCTTAAAAGACTTCAGAATTTACATTTTACATTCCCACATCATAGAATTTGTGCCTCATTCAGTTGTAAAAGACATATTGACCCAAGATCCAGAGGGCAAAAGAGGAAAGTGGATTACTATAATTTTAGAATATGACTTAGAAACAAACCCACTAAGCTCATAAAAGGTCAAGGTCTAGAAAAACTTATGGCTGAATCCAACTTTCAAGCTCTTGATATAAACATGTTTAATGCATTAGATGAAAAGGAGGAGTTGACAACTCCAATTATTGAAGATCATTTTCTGAATTCATCTTGGTATGTTGATATTTTGTATGTTTTGATCAATCTTAATTCCGCTCCTGGTTTATCTAAAACAAAGGCAAGATTCTTAAAGTTGAAAGTTGTAAATTACTGCATTTTGGATAAATGTTTATATTGGAAAAACGCTAGTGGATTATTGCTTAAATGTTTTCCTGAGAATGATGCAGATAAGATCAAGCATGAGTTTTATGAAGGAGAATGTGGAGGCCACCTCTACTGAAAGTAAACTGCTAAAAAAATCCTTAGAGCTAGCTATTATTGGCCCACCCTCTTTCAAGATGTTCACAAAATGATTACTGCCTGTCACAAATGCCAAAATTTTGAAGGCAAAAGAAAACTGCTTCCCTTACCTCTGCAACCAATCACTGTTGAAGCTCCTTTTCAGCAGTGGGGTCTAGACTTCATTGGGGAAATTCATCTTTCCTCATCTACCCAACATAGATGGATCCTCATAGCAAAAGACTATTTTACAAAATGGATAGAAGCCACCCCGTCTAGAAATGCTACAGACTCAGTTATCATTTCACTCCTTGAAAACCATATACTATCTAGATTTGGCTATCCGAGAAAGATCATAACTGAAAATGCTGCTGCATTTGGATCCAAAAATATGGTGGAATTATGTCATAAATATCAAATTATATTGGGTCATTCTACAGCTTATTACCCTCAAGATAATGGTCTGGCAGAATCCTCAAATAAAAGTTTGGTGAACATAATCAAGAAGTTGCTGGAAGATAATAAGAAATCATGGCACAGTAAGCTAGTACATGCATTATGGGCAGACAGATTGATAGTTAAAAATTCAATTGGGATGTCTCCTTACCAACTAGTTTATGGAGCAAATGCAATATTTTCAACCAGTTTAAGAGTTCCAGTTATGAAGTTGATCCAATAAGAACAGTCTGAAGATGATGATATGAAAAGAAGAATAAATCAGACTATACATCTACGAAAAACTAGGGAGGAGGTATACATCAAAGCACAACAACTACAAGAAAACATCAAGAAGTTGTTTGACAAAAGAACCAAGGCAAGTGACTTTAAAATTGGTGACAAAGTATTGAAATGGGATTCAAGGAGAGAAGATAAGGGCAAACATGGAAAATTTGATAATTTATGGCAAGGCCCTTATCTCATTCAATCTTCCATTGGAAACAATGCATTCTTTCGGTAAGAATTGGATGGAGTTGAAGATTTTGGAGGTCCTGTCAATGGCAGGGTTCTCAAACATTATTTCTGTTAACTGGTATTTTAAGTTTCTAAGCCTTTTTTTCATAGTATATAACATTGCTTTTAAATTTGAGAAAAGAAAAAATACAAAAACAATAGAAAAAGAGAAAAAGAGGGCAGAGATAAAAGAAAAAAGTTACATCCCCATACCAAAAAAGAAAAGAAAAATATGAAAGTGTGCAAGCTTAAATGCCACTACTTGAGAAGAGCACTGCTATTTAGTCATATAGCCTAATCATGACTAGATAGATTTCAATTTACTGCTGATAGGTTAGTGAAGAAGATTTTCCAAAATGTTTAATCTTGGCTTATCAATAGATTAGATTAGGATAGAAAGAAATGGATCTAATCAGACCAAAATCTAAGCCAAAGAAAAAGAAAAAGAATGGTTCTAATACATTGAAAACTTGAGCCAAAGAATCAAAATAAAGGATGACTCTAAACAGATCAAAATCTGAGTCATAAGAAGAGGGAGGATACTTTTAATTTTCAGATCTTAAGCCTTCACAATTTTGTTTTAAATATCTGTAAAAATTTTAGTCTATCTGCAGCTTGTTTTTATGCCATAGTCTTACAGCAAATCAAATATCTTAATCCTGGTTTGTTTGCATTTAAATTTCTGTTTTAGAATATAGAGAATAAAATTTGTCAGACAGTTTAATCCTGGCAGATAGTAGCTTAGGTAGAGAATTAATGAGTTCAACTGTTTAATGTGAACTCATGGAAGAAATAAGGGTAAATTTAGATCAGTTTACTGCTTTCAATAAAAGAATAAATGTTGATGTCAAAGGTTTGCAAGTCCAAGTGGACCTTATGAAGAAAAAATGTTAGGAAAAGTAGGTTGTGTAGGTAGAATTTTTGGGAGAAATTTGTTTGCTGATACAAAGTATTGATCATATTTTTAAGTAGCATGATCAAGAAAAAAAAAGGTTGTCAATGGATAAAGGCATAGGTCTACATTCTAGAGATCAATTTCTGAATTTCTTGACACCTACAAGGAGTGGCCATCCCCAAGTGGAGCCATTGTTAGCCATCAGTAATTTTTTGACATAGCAAATGATGGATAAAACAGGTCTTAAGCCTTCAAGAGATTATTTTCATAGAAAATTACTCATTCTTGAAGCCTTCTGGTGTTTTCTAGCTCAAGAACAATCTTCACTACTGTTTCCTTCAAAAAATCCATCAAGTAACCCTGCTGATATCAAAAGAGACTGTTATTTAGGCCATTTTCCATCATTTTCTATGCCTATTCCATTCATTTTTCCCTTTTATTTATCCTTCATTTTTCCTCCAAAAATCTCCTTTTATCCTTCTCATTTACCCTTCATTTTCCTAAAAAACCTTCAAAAATCCCTTTTAAACCTATAAAAAACACCTTTTCATGGTTTGAATTACCCTATTTTACCTATCGGAACCTCAGAAAACACTAAAAAACCCCTCTTTTGGCCTAAAAATGCACCCTTTTATATACAGGCTTTAAGCCCCTGAGGGCTTAAATATTCAGCTCCTTCTCTGTCATATGACCTGCACCCACGACCTGGTGCTAAATCCTTAGCCTTTAGCACTTTTTACTTTCTACCCGCGGTCCCCTACTCCTCCACAGGATTGCACGTTCTCCACTTTATTAAGCCCCCTTCCCTTACCTTGTATTTACCCCCGCGCCTCTTGTAAAACACATTTTCCTTTGTTTTTCCCTCGCCACACTTGTCAAAACTTGCATAAATCTGGGCCATTGATCTATTTGATCCGACATCGCTAAATGACCGCCACCTTCCCTTGTTTCCCTTAGCTACATCCCTTCATTCCTTTTTCTTCCCTGCCTTACCACTCCACAAAACAATCCCCACCGTAGATCTATAAAGATCAACGGTCATCACACCTCCCGTCTCATCCTTTGATCACCCATCTGTCCCTTTTCATTCATCCCCACTAACATATCTCAACTGTCAATCGCTTTCATCCGACGGCCCCTATCCAACCCACATCTCCAACCCCGCCGATCAACCAAACTCGCTACGAAACAAAAAATCTTATGTCAGCCGGGCCCTACCTTCCACCCATAAAACTATCCCCCAATCCCCTCTTGACACTTGGCTCCCAGTACAATCCTCGCTTATGCACCTTTCCACTATCGCGTTCCCCTGTGGCCGTTGGATCTACACCCACAGATCCGACGGCCCACGTTCAATTTCGCATAAATTTTGTTGTCGGGGTTTAACAACTCAAATTCACACGAAACTGCTAGTTTCCTGGTGGACACGTGGCGATCAATGTGTGGAATCGCGTTCGATCGCGTCAAAACCACTTACCGCTTGGATGCCGCGTGAAAACCGCTGACAGTTTTCACAGAACCACTGTCATATTTCCGTGCCATAAATCATTTTTTAAACCATTTTCTTCGTATTTATGCTCCCTCCACGCATTTTTCCTTCTGCCTCCACCTGATCTCTGATAACAGTCAAAACCCTCCCTTGCAGGTTTGATTAATGTTTTTATTGGTTTTTTGTAGGATTCGATGGCAGTTTTAAGGCCAAAAATCCTTCTCATGGTTCAATAAGAAACAAGGCCGAGGGTCACTACCTCTGAAGTCCAAATAACTGCAAAATCACAAAAAATGAGCATTCAGGGTTCGAGTTCTTGGTTTGACTGGTGCCTCATGAACACTGGTTATACAATCAAACCCTCAGTATGCCCCAAACACCTATCCACAACAAAAAAGGGAAAAAAATGGTTTAAGCATAAAGACAAAGGTTCAAAGGCCTAAATCAAGAAAATATTGGATAAAGCACAGTTAAAATAAAGGGATTAAAGGTTAATACAGTTGATAAAAGATAGAAAGCCCGAAAAATGATTAAAGGAATGAATGAAGGCTGAAAACCAAAGGAAAAGGATGATTAAAAGTGAATACAGTCAGCAGAAAAGGTTTAAAAGCCCGAAGATGATTATAAGTCCTTAAAGCACAAATTAAAGACAAATCAGTGTTTAAAGTCACAAAAGTAAAGAGATCAACAAAGAGAGCCTCCAAATGCCACATCAGTGAGGCAATTAATCCTCAAAATGCCACCTACAAATTCATTTTCCTCAAAAGAATACAAATTGAATGCACAGTCAGAGATATTTTCCAAAGACAACTCAGAAAGTAATTACAAGCCTACCAAAGCCTCCAAAGTCAACAAAAGTGACTAAAGTTGATGAAGTTAATGTAAAATTAATTAACAGAGTTAAAACATCTGATATCTTCTCCCTTAGGCCTCCCAAAGGCCAAGAAGCAATTAATCTGTATTAATTGAAAAAATAACCCTTTCTTTCACTCCACCTCCTCAATTCACCTATAAATATCATATGAGGAGCCTAGTATTATTGTTGGTTGAATACTCATTGAATGTAAATAGCTATTGAGGCTGTTGAAGCTCTATTTTGTAATTGAAGAAAGATAGGCTGAGAAGAGAGTTTTGAAGCTGTAAAAGACCCACTGGACTTGAAGATTGTAACTGGTTTGAACATCAAATATACAAGCTGATTTATGGGATCCTGGTCTATGTCAATGGTGATGTTTTTCTTACTATAATTGTTATTTTTCTCATGTTTTCCATATTGTCCACTTTCCCTAATAAAGAACAACAAATATAGATTAGGATTTACTGTAAAGTACCCTATTTCTCACTAATAAACCTTTATCGCTATGTTTTCTTCTAATTGTTGTTTTGAGGATAATTCAATAGAGTATAACCAGTGAAGTGTTAGTAAGCCCATGTTTCCTGAGTAAAGCTTGAGATATTGTCTTTGAAAGTTCTCGAAAATTCTGCTAAGTAAAGTTGAACTAGGGAGGTCTATGGTTAGCCATATCCTCTAGTTTATCTCCAACAGTTGCTTTGAAAGGATCCCTGAGAGTATGCCAAAAGCAGGATAGGTTCAAAGTCCTTACTTGATCTTAGGCTGCCCTCTATTTTCTTATATTTTTTCTACTTTCTGAAGGTAATCTGTTAGATTGCTGGATTGTTGTCTGAAAAGTGTGCTTTAGTAAAAAATTTCCCAAAGAAGTCTATGGTTTCCCCTGTCCTTTGGCTTACTTCAAACAGTTGCTTTGAAAGGCTTTTCTTGTTTAGTGAAGTTAATACATTATTAGCTTTGCTTCTTTCACAACACTTTTAATGTTCCATACCATAAATCAACTTAAAGAGATCCTTTGATATAGATGACTTGCCCCATAGACCACACTTGAAATTTTTTGTGCAATTAAATCCTTTTGTGACTCCATAGCCCAATGGATTGACACTGTTTCTTACCTATCCTATCAACTGAACCATTATTTCAACCTTCTCACACCGTTACCCCTCACAAAGACTTCCTTCATTTTGATGAAATCCATTCCAACCAAAACAAACAAAACCCTTGTACTTCATAACTACCCTAATATCATATCATAAGCCTGAAAGAAATATTTTTAAAAACACTTATATAGAGAGATCCCTCTCTAAATCCAGAAGGGCTAGATCCTAGGATTCCAAAGTGGTTTTGATGTAGGCTCTGTAGCGTTTGTTCTTGCCAATTTTGAAAACTATAGAGACCTAACACATTCCAAAGTTCGAAGGAAAGCAAGCGAAAGACCCAAGAAATCATGTTATGAATTTGTACCCGTGGTGCTCATCGAACAACATCATTCATGATACTATGCGACTGAGACTATTTCAACGCACTCTGACAGGAGTAGCAATGAAATGGTATGTGGAGAAACCCTCTGCTAAAGATGAAACCTTTAGTGCCCTCGCCAATATGTTCCTAACCTATTTTTAGTTACCCATCCACCATGATTCGAGAATGGAATTACTAACACACTTTAGGCAAACCCCCATTGTCCATATCTCAGACCATCTCCATGAATGATGGCGGCGTCATAGTTTTTGTAAATCCAAACTCAATGATCGAGTATTATTAGACATGTTCCTAAAAACTCTCACTACAGAGATTTCTAAGGATGTGGAGCAACAAAGGCCCATATCTAAAGAGGACTCCATCAGTAAGGCCGAACCGCTCGAGCTAATCTATTTGTAGTTAGGGTATATCTACAATATCCTGCCAAACACCCCATGCCTGCAAAATTTAAAGAATTACCAGGTGCGTCGAACTCCGCAGATGGTTTAATTGGATCTCTGACCCAAAGTTACACAGGCAGCAGCGTTCAAAACCCTGGTTACACATATGATTCTACCCAGAACGTACCACATCCCGGCTACCAAAGTCATCACATTCCTGTGCAAAATTTTACCAGTAGGGCATCATCATATCAACATGGAGGACCCTATCCTCCGGCTCAGGGGACCTAGTATTCAGATAGAAATGCTGACAGAAGAGCCCCCCCTGCCCCCCCCCCCCCCCCAAACAACCATGCATAAACCAGGCACCGCATTATGCTTAGTCCCCAGCACAAGACCCGTCTATGCAGAATCATGCACAGGTGAAATTTGTGTAGCCTTCCCAAAAACAACCGTGCCAACCATATAACTAGGAAAACTATCCTCCTAACGTGGTTAAGAAAAAATGGAAAAACAAGCCTAAAGGAAATTCCGGACAGGGGGAAATAGCCAGCATTTCCCTATGCGATCTCAGGCTAGATGCAACCCTAACCAAAATCAAACCAGGAGCCAAGCAGTGCCCAATGGCAGAAAAAAGGCCACTTCTTTGAAAAACCCACTCTTGTTTGATCTATGGTGAGTACGACCATTACACTCACCACTGTCCTGACCTCCCTGAGCTGAAAAAATTTCAAAATAACCGTGGACAAGGGGGATCAACCCAGTAGCTAGCAGTCATGCAATATCCCTTACCCCATCAAGGGACATTTAGCACACAGCAAGAAACTCCTGACGACTTTGGAAATAACAGCCACGAAATCTACATGACTGGCAAAGAGATGTTTTTTCAAACACGAAATCAAAATTACAATACCCCACTAGATACCAACGTGTTAGGGGCTATTACCAGTGCACCAACTACACCTTTGACCATATCAAAGATGCTTATCTGTTGACACCTAATCCTATGGGTTGGGTGTGGATATGTAATATTGTATAATAATTAATATTAGGAAATAAGGAAGGCCAAGATTCATTGGGAGATGAATCCCAATAGCCTCACCTCCATGTATAAATACATGTTCATTCTTCATTCAATAACACATTATGATTTCAGGAGTTACCTCCTGGTTTGACATGGTATCAGAGCCAGTCCCACTATTGGCATTTTTACCTGTGGTGTAACTCCCTCATTCCTTTGCTCAGTCAATTTTTATATATAGTTTTTGCTACTCCATTAAATTACTATACTGAAATTCTACATTTTTTTTAATTATTTCTGCAAATTATGCATAGCTCTGACATTTGCAGCTCCTGAAGATTCTGCAATTTGCAGAGTCTGCAATTTTGCAGTCCTGCAACTCTGCCATTCCAGATTTTTTGTAACGGCCTCTCAGCCTCCCTCTCTCCAACGCTCTCTTCCTCAACACCTCACACAACCTGTGCCCCCTCATATATTCAATATTGTCTCCATATACAGTCCACCCACCATATATCGCCCTACGCTGCTTTGAATACCACCATATTACCAACCATTATTCAACACTCTGTCCCTGTCAACAATACAACATTCTGTCAATAACACAGCGTGGCATGCATTGTTCTGTCGTGGTATACATTTGTTTTATTAAAAACCACTCCCCTCCTTCCATTAATACATACGCCGTTTGTTTAGAATACATTTTTTATGATACAGCCACTCCATTTCATCGACTTGCTCCATACAGCTAACACGCTCTCGGCTCTCTCCATGGCTTTTCGGCCTCTCTCCAACTGTTATACGTTGTCTCTGTTATATTGCTCCACCATACATATACACAGTCATATATATATCTGCCCACGCTACTCCATACAACGCTTTTTCAAATAATACAGCGCTGGTATCAGAGCCCTGTATCACGCCCTCCATGCTGCAGCGCCACCACCCATCGCCCATATGTTTATACAACGCTGTCTGGTGGTAATTTTTTAATATTTTATATGATTTCTGCTTTATATTACCATTCCTCCCAATATATATTGCCCTCTATTCATATAATACAACTTTGTCATACCGCCCTCTGTCCATGCGCTATCATATTTACAATACCGACTGTTCAAAGTTGACTGTTCAAAGTTCTTTCCCCTCTCCGCGCTATCATATACCGCCCCTCTCACCATAATACCGCCTCTCCACCTGCGTTTAACACATATATAATACCGCTCCCCTTCACGTTGTCATACGCCCTCCACTGCATATATAATATCGTTCTCTGTTTGTAATACCACTATTTCAATACCGCCTCCCCCCCAACCATTCAATACCACCCCTGCTTCATAATATTCAATACCGCCCTTAATAACTTCTGTCCATTATTCAAAACCGTCCCCCCCCCCCCCCACCCCACCATACTTTCAATATAATCCTTCTTCAAACACAACAACAAAAAAATATATATTTTTTTGGTTCAGAATTAGTATTTGCAGCAAAGAGTTTTTGTCCTTTTAAATTCAGTATATTTTCCAGCAAAGATTTTTTTTGTTTTCTCTCCTTCAAAAGAAATTTTCTAGCAAAGTTTTTTTTCCCCCTTCAAAAGAAGATGACAATCCCTTCATCTTCTAAAGAGGCTGCATACTTGGCACATAGAGAAAAGAGACATGCTTCGGATTCATCCAGAGGAAGACATCGCAGAAGAAGAAGAGGAAGAATAAACTTTAGAGAAAAGGGGGGCAGACAATCTCACACACATTGGGAGAAAATTGAGCAACAAAGAAATCAAGACAAATGTAAAAATAATGACAAAGACAAAGGTAAATCACCTGAATCAGCTCATTATGTTCTAGCACATTGTAACAATGGAGTAACTGAAAACCTATTTGATGTTTCATTTACTTCATGGAGAGATGAGTGGTTGCTAGATTCAGGAGCAACATGTCACATGACATTTAGAAAAGATTTTTTTGAAGAATTCACTGACAAAGTTGATGGAGCAATATATTTCGCAGATAAATCCAAACTCAAGCCATCAGGGCTTGGCACAATCAGGCTTAAACTGCCTGGTCTTCCAGATCATATCCTACATGAGGTTCTATACCTCCCCGAGTTGAAGAGAAACTTGCTGTCCCTGGTCGAAATCCGGCAGCAAGGACACTCAATTCACTTGTTTGATGGCAAGGCAGAGGTCAGAAAAGCATCAGATCACTCACTTTTCATGGAGGGAATAGAAGAAGGGAGACTCTTGAAGCTAAAAGGTTCATCTACTCATGCTCAAAACTTTGCATTCAGTTCACATCATGATGAAGGTACATTCCCATAAAGTCTTTTATGGCATGCTAGATTTGGACACTTAAACTATGAAAGCCTTCATTTGTTGAAGAAAAATGGTGTTAATGGACTGCCTACAATTCCTAGAAAACCTAAGGAATGTGATGCTTGTATTCTAGGAAAGCATAGCAAACAACCATTTCATGATTCACACTCTAGAGCACATAGAAAACTTGAGCTTGTTCATTCAGATTTATGTGGCCCTATGCCTATTGCTTCTGCAAATGGAAATAAATACATGATGACATTTATTGATTACTACACCAGAAGATGTTGGATTTAATTATTGAAGAATAAGTCTGATGCTTTTCAAACATTCAAGAATTTTCATGCATGGATAGAAAATGATGCACAAACTCATATTGGCTCTCTACGTACTGATAATGGAAAAGAATACACTTCAAACGAATTTGAAAATTATCTTCGTCAACATGGAATCAAACATCAAACAATTGTTCCATATAATCCCCAACAGAACGGTGTAGCTGAAAGAATGAATAGAACTATTTTAAATATGGTTCGCTCCATGTTATTTTTCAGGAATGTAAAATTGATGTTTTGGGCTGATGCAGTTCTATGTGTTGTTTACATAAAGAATAGGTGTCCTTCAAGTTCAATTAGAAACAAAACTCCTTTTGAAATGTGGCATGGCCACATTCCTTTGGTAAAGCATTTCAGGGCCTTTGGGTCCACCTGTTATGTCTTGATACCCAAGGGTCAAAGGAACAAACTTGGTGCTAGAAATTGAAAATGTATCTTCTTGGGGTACTCCAATAACTCCAAAGGATATCGTCTCTATGATGAAGCAAATAAGAAGTTTGTAATAGCAAGCGATGTCATATTCCTTGAATCTTCCAAGAGTGACAAGGTTGTTGAGCAGCAACTTGATCTCCTGGATAGATTCACACATGCAAAGTCTTTCCAAGAATTTGATAATGAGATTCCACATCTTGAAGGGGGGATTCCGATATTGAATCAAACTATGGAATCATGTCCTGAAGCACTCTCTCCCCCACATGAAGAAACAACCACAGATGACACATTGGATGATGTGATTGACAGAATTGGGAGATTGAATCTTGAATCAATCCCAACTCAGTCAAATGACCAGCCTGGGCCATCTCAGAAAGGTCCTCCCAAATGGCTGACAAAGACACTGGAGAATGTTCATCCTAATGAGGTTGGGAAAACAGGAACAAGAAGTTCCACTCAACAAATAGAAGGTGATGTAGATAATTCTGATTCTCCTATAGATATGGATATTGCTTATAACTGTGAATTGAGTTTGTCTACAGATCATGAACCAACTTCCTTCAAAGAAGCCGCTTCTCATGATGAATGGAAAGAAGAGATGCAAAAGGAGTATGATGCCTTGATAAATAATGGCACTTGGAAGCTGGTTGATCCGCCTTTGGGAACAAAACCAATTGGCTGTAAGTGGGTCTACAAGAACAAGTATAAAGCAGATGGCTCACTTGACAAGCACAAGGCCAGGCTTGTGGCAAAAGGTTTCGCACAAAAAGAAGGAGTCGATTATGAAGAAACTTTTTCTCCCATAGCAAAATGGACCACCATCTGGACTCTCTTTGCCTTAGTAGCTCATAATGGATGGAAAGTCCATCAGATGGATGTAAAAACAACCTTCTTGAATGGAGATCTAAAGGAGAAAGTTTATGTGTCCCAGCCAGAAGGATTTGTGGTAAAGGGTCAAGAACACAAATTTTTCAAGCTTATAAAATCCTTGTATGGCCTCAAGAAAGCACCATGAGCCTGGTATGAGAAATTAATCTAGCATCTTCTGAAACTTGACTTCAAACATTTTGATCTTGATGATGAAACTTTGTTTCTTAAGAAATTTGGAAAAACAATTGTATATCTTGTGGTATATGTAGATGATCTTTTGATAACAGGGAACAATGAGAGCTATATTGCATCCATGAAGAAAGAATTGAAGAAAGGTTTTGAAATGACTGATTTGGGTCATGTTCATTACTATCTGGGTATTGAAGTAATTCAACATCCTAAATTTATATTTCTTTCTCAAAAGAAGTACATTGGAGATCTCTTGAAATTTTTTGGCATGGATGAATGTAATCCCTTAACCACTCCAATGGAATAAAACTTGAAGCTCGCATCTATTGAAGGGAAGGAATTTGAGGATGCAACTAAGTACAGACAGCTTATAGGAAGCCTTATCTACCTGACCACCACCAGACCTGACATTTCATTTGCTGTTGGAATCCTCTCAAGGTTCATGCAAAAACCTTGTGAAGGACATTGGTCTGCTGCAAAAAGAGTGTTAAGGTACTTGAAGGGGACTCAAGACTTTGGACTCAAATATATGCAGGTAGGCGACTTCAGCTTGATCGGATACTCTGATTCAAACTTTGATGGCGACAAAGAAACAAGGGTGTCTACTACAGGTTACACCATGAGTCTTGGATCAGGAGCTGTCTCATGGAGATCACGCAAACAGTCAGTTCCAACAGATTCCACGACCGAGGCAGAATATGTGGCAGCAGCTGAAGCAACAAAGGAAATTGTGTGGCTCAGGAAAATCCTAGAAGATTTGCAGATGAAACAAATGTATCCCACACCACTCATGATCGACAACACTTCTGCAATAAAGTTGGCCAAGAACCCAAAGTTCCATGATCGAACAAAGCACATCAATACAAAATACCATCTAATTCGACATCATGTTCAGGCTAAAACCATCCATCTACATCATTGTTCCACAAATTAGAAAACTGCTGATATCTTCACCAAAGCACTTGGTAGAGAAAAGTTTGAAAAGTTCAGATCGATGCTTGGACTCACCAACATCCCTTCGGATTAAAGGGGGGAATGTTGACACCTAATCCCATGGGTTGGGTGTGGATATGTAATATTGTATAATAATTAATATTAGGAAATAAGGAAGGCCAAGAGTCATTGGGAGATGAATCCCAATAGCCTCACCTCCATGTATAAATACATGTTCATTCTTCATTCAATAACACATTCTGATTTGAGGAGTTACCTCCTGGTTTGACACTATCAAACATTTGCCGGAGATGGCTCAGGGACCAACTAGGTGAGCAGGAAACTATTCCAAAGTAGCCCATAGTTATAACATTATGGATGATTTAGCTCAATCTCCCATTGTTATGTCAACTTTCGAAGTATTACAGTCATGCCCAAATCAACGGAAAGCCTTGCTTTCTGTATTAGGTGCTATCGACCCTGCCGATACACGTCTAATGGATTTGGATTTAGACAAAGCCACCCCTAGGCTTCCTTTGATGGTTGCCTTTCAGATACAAGTATTGGTCCAAAATATTACCATTCATCGATGTATCATCGACGAGGGTGCATCCACATGCATCATGTCAAAGAACGTTTGGCAAAATTTAGGGTCTCCTGAGCTAAAGCCATCAGACATCATGCTCAAATCATACGAAGGTCTCCCTTCAACTCTCGTCGGCCTCTACTAAAACGTCCAGGTCTGCTTAGCCAGAAAGATGGTCCTTATAGACATTGAATTCTTAGATGCCCACTTGGACTATAATATACTCCTTGGTCAGAGTTATATGTATGCCATGTCAGTTATAGCCTCCTCCATCTTCCGAACTACTATGTTCCCCCATGAGGACTGCATCGTTACTGTCAATAAATTGACACATAGCGAAAAGAAGCCCCTAAAAAACACTGATGCCATTCTTCCCTACTTATATACAACTGTAGACACGCTTTCACAATACCAAGAATATGGCCTCGGCAAGTTCAAACCATCGTCCATCCTCGGATCATTCCTAGGAGATCCCCCCATCATACCTGAGTCATCACCTGATGTCACAGGAGCTCCAATGTGCATGATGTCTACATCAAGTGTCGAAGCTAGTCAGGACATGGACACAAGCAGTAATGACACTGAGTCCTCGGCCACGGTGGCCTCTCTAGACTACGCTGCTTTCCAAACCCCTCTCCTCTACCCCCTAGTTGGTTTTGTATCCCAGCAGGTTTTGGCAACAATGGTGTTACCAAAAATATCATTCGCAATACCAGTTTGGTATCTCATTCCTCCTACTAGGAAAAGAGCCACACACATCACTTCAACAAGGTTAAAGCCCCTCATTCCCGAGGAGGCCCCACCCATTTAGGAAATGGTCGAAAACATCCTTGCAAAGGAAATTCCCATTGCAAAACTGATGATTACGGCTAAGAAAACCGAGAGAAAAGGAAAGAAGCTGGAAACCCCAGCCACACAACGGGAATCACCAGTTTGTGCCATATGCGACATAATAGGACACCCTACCTATTAGTCATCCATAATTTTCACTATCTGAAGATTACTAAGTAGTGGTCCTAGATTTCTAGAAATAAAATTCATAAATATTGTGAGTTCTATAAATCTCACTGCCTTCATTATCCTAAGGTAAAAATTTCACTATTTCATCTTCCTATCTAGTCATGACTGGCCCACCACTCCTGGAAGACCCATCATGGGCTCAAGCCATTTATTTTAACCCCAACTGTCACCCATTTTCCACCATGTCTTGCCTTTTGGCCCAAATCCTCTGTTTTTCTTACCTACATGATTCCCTACTACTATTCAAACCTACCAATCAAATAGCCTTGTTGTCTCTCCCATACTATTCTCATACACTGATTGTCTCTACAGACCCTTTGGATAGTCAAATATGCTAGATCCTAGGTCTTCAAAACACACTAAGCTTATCACAGGTCCTATCTTATACTTGGTGATCCCTAAATCTAAATCTCCGTCCAAAATCCAAGTCCAGAGGTCCCCATTAGGTCACCTAAGGTTTCACTGAGTCATAGGATGGATTTGGTGCCCAAAAAGTTTTGCCTTCTTGCATGAAGAGGCTGCATTCAAAGGGGAATAAAATCAAGCATTTTGACCCAAAGTCATTCAAGAAAAGCCTCCTTGGCTTAGAGCACAAACACTGCAAGGGACAGCTGCCCTTGTTCACATTTTTTTCAAATAATAGCCAAGGTGGCCACCAACAATAAGAAGAGGTAAGGTAATAGGATGTAATCATCACCAGGAGGCAGACACAAACAAGACAAAAACAACAGACCTATAGGTAAAAATGTATCAGGGTTTGTTTTGGTTGATTAACAAAATAGTGGTGACAAGCAAAAAATCATCTCAGAGATTTCAAGGACAGAAGCCTCCTCCTTAGGGTTATTTCCAAAATAACATTTCTTCACCTGCACTAAGAGAAGAAAGACAAAGAGTATCAATTTAAAGGGGATCATTTTACCAAAGCGTAGAAAAACAGAGTTTTTGAAATATATGGTTGGGCATAAGTTATTATCAAAACAACCTAAAAAGGCAAGTGTAACCTTGATGTGCATCTCAGCAACAGACTCCCAACAAAGGGCCTCCATGCCAAAAAATATTTTTCTGCAAAATATGACAAAGCCATAAATAAACATTTTTTCCAAAAAGTGTCAAAGTGTGTTCACAACAAATATTAGTCAAAAGCACACTAAAAGATAGAAGACATTAACTTTACAAAAGTGGGTTTGATATTTTTAAATTTCTTTTCAAAATCAAATATAAAGGTCACTTGAACCTTCCCCATGCATCATTTTCCACTTTCAAAGAGAAGAAAGCCATTGAGGAGAATTGTTTTCGGTTTTCAGACCAAACTGTGAAAACTATCGGGCACTACGCACCGAGGCTAGCGCTACGCACCGAGGCTAGCGCTACGCACCTGGCCTTCAGCGCTACGCCCAGGAGGGAGGCAAGAAGTGTAAAAATACATTACACTACACGCTCATAGACTGGTGCTATGCACCTATCCCGATGCTACGCACAGGCCCATAAAAGAATGGAGGCACCCGTGACACCACCCAATCCGCCCGACGCTACGCTCTGGCCAAATCTCTCAAATTTTCTCAAAGAGCTCCAAAAATCTGAAATTCATCTTCAAAAATTCTACAAGGAAAGTCTAATGGTTGGTGAAATTTGTCTCCTCCCAGGCTCTCCTTTTTCTAAAAACAAGAAAGCTATCCATAGTCAAAATTAGCCCAAACCCTAGACTATGTAAAGATCAATTACTTAGTTTTTGAGTTAGGGTTTGCAAGTGAATTTTGTTTTGAGTACAAAAAAATATTGGGTGACTGTAGGCTAACCTTTAAACCCCAAGTGCAAGCTCTAAAAAAATAATTTTCACCTTAGTTTTCCTTTTGCGAAAAGTTGACCTAAATCTACTAAAAGCACTTAGTTTTCCCAAAAACCTTCAAGAAAAGTCCAAAGGTCCTACTGCTGTTTTTTGGACCAGTCATCATGTTAGAGGGAGATAGTCATACCATTGGTGATGAGATTCATACTCCCACCAAGCCAAAACATCATGGAGGAAAAGAAAAAAGATTTGAGCCCTTAGACACCACTCCACTCACTTCATCTCCTATGATCCTTTCATGCTTCCAGGATGTAGGGTGCTACAGATTTTGTGAGAAGGTCAAGCAAGTCAACAGCCATTCAAACTTAACTAGATTATTCGTTTTTATCTTGCAAAACCATCAAGTCAATTTGGCAGGAGTACAATTTGAGATTTCATCTGAGATCATTTCCAAAGCAATAGGTATACCAGACATTGGTGAGGTGTGGTTCAAACAAAAAAAGTTGGAGTTGAGCTACTATGGGCCCTATTTGAAACCCAGCTATCAACAAAATTGTAAGGTTGTTTTCCCTTTTTCTCATTTGCTGGAGAGGTATGTTGCATTGATGAGGTAGATTATCAGTTATTTCACATGTGAGGGGAGATACTCTCAGATCTACTCATATCATATAAGGTTGATGATGCATTTTACCAAGGTCAAGATGATGAACCTACCTTACTACCTTTTCCGAAGCATTGATAAAATGGCCTCAGTTGTCAAGAAGAAAAGCTATGACCACCAAATTCCAAGCCTCTTTCACCACTCCCTGATCAAGATGATTGTCCTATACTAGCTAGAGCAGCAAGGAATATCTTGGGAGACCTTTATCTCACATGATGTGTTTGCAGACCCCAGGGCCTTCATCCAGCAGAACTTGCCTTCCAATTCACAACCATCTACCTCCACACATCCATCATCTCCCCATGTGCCTTCTCCACAAATAATTTCACCTCTTACCTCCTCCCCTAAATTTCCAAGTGAAGGGGCTGACAGTAGCCCTAGTGAAGAACAAATAGAAGGCAACAGTCAGGAGGAAACTGAGATAGATAATGATGGACAAGGAGGGAGGAGTGGAGAAGAAGATGATGAAAATGAAGAAAACATTGAAGAGGAGGGGAGTAGCCAAGATGAAAACAAAGATGAAAGAAGTGGGCAAGATGATGAGGAGGACAACCATCAAAGTACCCCAGACAGTCAAGGAAAGAGTCATGATAGTCATGACAACAGTCATGACTGTCTTGACAAAAATCAATCCATACATGACAAAGAAAATCAGAGTGAGGCAAGCGCAGAAAATATCAAGAAAAATAAAGGCCAAAATGATGATGAACTTCCTTTAAAACTCCTATTGTTACCCCTCTCACATGCACATATCACAGAGGGAGAAGAAATGTGTTTTCTGCCTCTAAAAGGCAAAGGGCCATCACTTCTCAAACAGCCAAAATATTGGACAAAGGAAAATAAAAAGTGTAAAAGGTTGAACAGAAGGTATAGGTAAGAAAGATTAAAAGGATCAAAAATATTTCCCAAGGCCCTCTTTTTGTTGATTTAGACAGTGATAATGAGGACCAAGGGATGAGCACAAAATTGCTCCTCTTAGAAAAGGATGCCTAGCTTCAAGAATGGGAAAAATACTTTGAAAGGACACAAAGGGTCATCTACTATTATAAACAAGAGCATAAACATTTCAAAGAGGTGAAGAGGGGCCTTGCCTTGCAGAAGAAAATGGTCAAACACTATGCAAGGAAGAGCATGCTTGCCAATGCCAAACTCAAGCACGCCCTCATGGAGCTAGAAGAGCTAAAAAAGACCAAAATGCATGATAGCCTCAGAATCTTGGTTGATTCTTCCCAGCAAATGTCTGAAACCCCTTGAGGGGTGTACATGCCAATTTTGAGGCAAATCCGGAAACTTTTTTTTTTTTTCCAAATTTTGACCCCTAGGAGTGCAGCACCCTAGGCGCTACGCACAAATTTGGGGAATCATCAGCTACTGGAGTTTACATTTTTTTTTTTTTCATGTCACCAACAGTCTACCCACAAAATTCCAGGTCAATTGGAGCATTTCCCCCCCCCCTCAAAAGGTCAAAAAACACCTCAAAAATGACCTTTCTGCCTCCTTTTTAGGCCTGGCACTGTGCACAGATCAGTATTGGGAGATTTGTTTTTTGAGAAGGTAAATGGAATCCATTCAGAAAAAATCAAGTATTTTTGGAAATTATACTCATCAATATTTCCAACGAGCCATCACGAGGCCAAATCCGATGCCAGGAAGGGGTCCAAAACTCAGCTACAACAAACCCTATTTTTTGCTGAAATGGCGCTATGCATAGAGACAACCTTTTGCCAAAAAGTCAACAAAAGACACTGATTAATGAAAAATTGGTTTTTTAATGTTTTTTTTTGACAAAACACTCCTAATTTGATTTGGGAGTTATGTTTTGATGTTTTTCATTTATTATCTTATCTCTTATGTGTCTTGGGACTTGCATGGTCATTAAGCATATTTATGACATTTATGGCTAAATTAGGGTTTCTGGAAACCTCTTAGGGTTTCCACCTCCTCATTTTCTCCATAAATATAGCATGAGGCTCTTATGTATTAGTGGGATTTTGATGAATTATGCTTAAGCAATACATAGTCTCTTGGAGTTTTTGATGATAATTTGATGTCTTGGAGCTCATGCATGACCTGATTTGTTTGTTGATGGAGGAGGATTGTTTGCAGGATCCATAAGCCTGGTTGATGGTGAAGTGTTTCTTATGTTCATGTTTTCTATTTTTCCATTATGTTTTCCATCTTTCTATGTTGCAGTAGGACAAAAAATTTAGATTAATAAATGTTTCATGATGGCACCTTACTTCTATTTGTCCTTCACTGCCTCAATGTTTTCTTCTATTGAGATATGTTAGGGAATCCATCTCTTGCTCTATAAGAATTTCTTAGCTTGTCCATTTCTTGAATGGTTTAGATCAGTTAGTGTCAAGTATGATTTATGGCTAGCCCTGCATATTGTGGCCACTGAAATACTCTGTCCTTGGAATCTCCTCTTTAAAGCAGCTTTGCTTAGGTTTGTCAAAGAAGTCTGTTTGAATCATGCTCTTTGCCTTTACTAGCTAAATTTGTTTCAAAGAACCTTCATAGCTGTAACTTTAGATTTTCAGAGTTTTCTCTTCTTCTATGGTTATAACTACTTGTGCATCTTAAATGTTTTTCTGCTCTTAATGATGAAATCTATGAAAGTTAAATAAGTTTCTTTCCTTTCTATGTTTCATCTAAATGTTTGTCTTGGTTGATTATCTGCTTTCAGTCTGAAATAAAATGAATTAGGTTTTGCTTATGCCTTTTGATTATTTTGATATTCTCATAAATATTCTAACTCTCTCAGTTTACAAGTACATAAAGGATTCATTGTTTGCCCTTTATTAGCTTATTGTACCCAAGCTTAATGTTCACCTCATGACCCTTCACAACCTTAAAAGATCCACCAACCAAGTTAAAATTTCCCTACAAATTCTCTTGAAACCATTGATGAACTTATCATGACCTTGTTAGACTCCATTGCCCAATGACTTAACAATATTCCATGTTTTCTATATAAATCCATCTGAGCATCATACCCAACCAAAAACAATCAAAATACCCTACACTTAACATCTAGCCTAAAATCAACCCTAATTAGCAAACAAGTTCACATCTTTGCACCTACTAGAGAGATCCCTCTCCAAATCCAGGAAGGCTAGGTCCTTGGATTCCAAAGCTTGGTTTGATGTCACCCTGTCCATTTGTATCTCAATCAATCTAGCAAATTACGGGGAGCTAGCATAATGGCGATCATGGTGGGACTGAGTTCATAGTAGCCTGAAAAAATCTTACAGACTCATATACATCCCTAGTTTGACTTAAAAACCAACCCATAACCAAGAGTAGAAACTAATTGCTTCACCATCCTAACAAGATAATAACTCAGCTAGGGGATACTCATTAACCTTAAGGCTACATAAAGAAACTCAAAAACCCAAAAGTACTCCCTAGATTGATTTTTATCAAGAATTTTGTGGTGGACCATTGTATACATATCCTCAAAATTTCAAAAAAGAATCCACCTGGCGACTCCACTAGACTCTAGTAGGCCTTTTTTCATATCACTAGTCCCATAGGTTGTTCTAGGTTTATGTCAAATTGGTCCAAATTAGTTTTTAAGCACCTAGTTATACCTTGTGTGAGTAAAGCCTCTCTGATATTCGAGTAAAGAGATCTGGCTTCACAAAGGATCTGTTATCTCCCCGTAATCAGCAAGATTGGAAAAATTCTGACTTCAGGGAGAAACATCATTTCAACCACTTTGGGATTCTAGGATCTAGCCCTCCTGAATCTGGAGAGAATTCTCTCCAATAAAGTGCAAATATGGATTTATCTTTAAAAGCTTTTGGGTGATGATATTAGGCTAGTTATGAAGTCCAAAAGTTTTGTTTTGTTTTGGATGGTTGAGCATGATTATTATTTGAGGGGAAAGTTCTAAATGCAAAGAGTTTCAAAGGTGAGAAGTTGCAAGCAAATAGAACAAGCTTTGGCCCAAAAAGAAAGACAAATTGCAGGTTTTAGTCCATTGGGCTATGGAGTCGTAATAGGGTTTAATTGAAACAACAAGGGGCAAGAGTGGTCCATGGGGCAAGTCATCTATGTCTAAGGATCTCTTTGAAGTTTTATTTATGGAATGAAATGATACAACAAGAAGGGGATTTAAACAAATGAAGAACAAAGAGCAGCCTAGGATCTGGTAAGTACTTTGAAACTAGCCAGCCTTTGAAAAACACTTAAGAATAACATAAAAGAAATCCAGGATCTGGTAAGTACTTTGAAACTAGCCAGCCTTTGATGTACTTTCAATAGAAAACATTTAAAACACAGAGGGGAACTTGAAGGTAACTGTTGGAGAAGAAACTAGCGGGCTTGGCTCACCACAAAACCTCTCCTAGCTCTGCTTTACTTGGTAACTTTCAAGAAAAACACATAAGAGAACAAAGAATGGTCTAAGATCTGGTAAGTACTTCGAAACTAGCCAGTTTTCAACGCATTCCAAGGGAAACTTTCAGACAGTCTTTGCGGATAAAACTAGAACTAGGGCACACCATATCTTCCTTAGCTCATCTCTACTTAACATAAACTGAAAAAAAAATCCAGGAATAATATTTAGCTAAACAGGAGGACGAGGGAACACCAGCATTCCTACTGCTTGAACTGAATTAAATCATTCCTAAATAATACAATTCGGAAGAAAACATTTAGATAAGGGTTATCAGTCAGAGAAGGGTACTGATATACAGTAAATCCTAACTCTATGCTTGTTGTTCTTTATAAGAGAATATGAACAAAGTGAAAACAAAAATAAAATAGCAATTTACAATAAGAAATAACATCACCGTCGACATAGACCAGGATCCCATAAATCAGCTTGTATTGATGCTCCAAACCAGTTACAGCTTTAAGTCCAATGTTTCAGTTTAGAAATCATCTTCACTTATCCACCTAACTATTCTATCACAAGCAGAGCTTCAAGAGCCAGTGAACACTATTTACAAGTAGAAGTCTCAAGCTCAAGTATATTTCAAAGTTCAGCAACCAACATTTTCTCATCTTCTACAAAAGTATTTATAGAAGAATGAGGAGGTGGGATCTGATAACAGATCTCCAAGGGTATTTAATACAGTCTTTAAGGCTTCTCGGCCTTTGAGGGGCTCGATGAAGAAGCTTACATATGTGTCCTCTGTATTAAATGTTTTACATTAAGAATTAAGCTCGGTGGGAGCTTTTATTGACTTTTAGGCTCTATTTCAGGATAGAATTAACTCTACTGATATTTTCTGCATTAAGTCATTTGGCAGAATTAATTGTTTAGCTATGTTGAGGCAAATATCTTTTCTGATCAATAACTTCAGCCTCTGTTTGAATGCTTGAGGCACAGGTGGCTTTGTGGTAGCTGAGAGGAATTAATTTTTCTCTGATGTGGCGATGGAGGCCTTTCTGTCTGATAAACACTTATGATTTTCTTTTAACTGTGTTTTAATTTGGAGGATTAGGCTTTTGATAATCAATCTTAGCCATAATCCCCTAAAAATTGTCTTCAATCTTTTGTTCTACTGCGTTTTATCTTCGACACTGGTACTCTTTAATTATTTTATGCATTGTTGTGTGTCTTGTTGATGTGTAGGGCCGCACAGGGTTCATATGGCATGAAGCATTGATGAAACATGGAATTCGAACCCATGAATGGCTTCCCTTTGATGAATCAAAGGCATGGGAATCGTCATTCCCAGCCTTTGGATTTTTCTTTCAATATAATGGAAAACCATTAATCCCTGCAAAATACAAACAATATTTATAAAATCCTGCGTTTTTTGGAAAAAACTACTTAAGAGGGCGTGGGGAGGAGCGTGGCCGTTGGATGGCATCATCCAACCATTGGGATTGGTTTAGATGAGGTCAAAAGGAGAGCCAAGGGAGAAAACGACTCGGATCCATTGATTCCGCAGAGATCGACTGTCAGGATTAGTTTTGATTTAACAATGTGAAGGAGCCACACTATTTGGAAGATAAGAGAAATGCGAAGAAATGGGGGCAAAAACCTTTATTTCAGAAGAAATATGATAATCATAGAGTTGGGGGTTTGGGTTGATCGTGGGCCATTGGATTAGACCCGCCCACACAATCAATGGTAGAGATATGCGCTGAAAACCTTCGGCGAGGGTGGAGGGTGATATGTAAAGGCCAGATTAAATCTATGCCATTGATCTACAGAAATCAACAGCAGGCACTATGCACGATAAATCACAAATTTAAAGAGGGAAAGTGGTTTTGGGGAGTAAAAACAGTGGTTTTCGCGCAACAAAAAGGCAGGGAGGCAGTTTTTCCTTTTGGAACGTGATGCGCGTCCCCGCTCGACACATGGCATCACAAAACCAAATAATTTCATGTGTCCTTTGGAAAATTATCTTCCACGCTTAAAGTTACGTGACTTGCAATGTGGGTTGTTATATTTGGGACCTCAGATATAACGGTGGGAAAATGAGCGCGATATGAAACATATGCATGGGCAGAAGAAAAAGGGGGTGCTTTTATTATGGCCTGTTAGATCTGAGATGGACGACTGAGATTAGCTCTAAAGGGAGGCAAGACCCATAGGAGGCAAGCCTGTCAGGTTTAATATGGGCCATTGGATGTCAAATATTAATGGCTAAGATTGAATCTTGGGGTTGGAAGAATTAACAAAGCGGAGAAAAGGTGAAGGAGGACCGTTGATTTGCAAAGGTCAACGGCCACGACGGGCCAAAAAACATTAGAACACAAGGTGCATGAAATATAACCAAAGTCGTGAGGCGCGATATGGACCGTCCGATCTGGACACATGGATGGTCCAGATGCAATCAGAGGCATTCAATCGGTGGGAGGAAGAAATTGCACAGCGTCGATGTGATTGAGCACTGACCGTCAATCTGCAGCTCAGATCGACGGTGGGAAATGAATCGGAGGGTTCTGAAGTAGAGGCAAGGTTAATGAGTGGAGCGAATGTGGGCCGTTGGATCTGGGATATGGTCGATATATCCAACGGTGAAAGATCCATCAGGGAATGCCAATCAAAGGGGACAAACAAATGCACCCAACGAAAATTGCGATGCGATGTAGTGCAGGCCGTTTGATCGGCTCAAGATCAACGACGGAGATTGCTTTTACAAGCGAACCGGCAGAAACCATTCATAATGTATGAATACCCAAATTTTTAATATAACACAAAGTTTTGGTGGATAGGGGTGGAATATATATATATGAAATGGCTAGCACCCGATTGCGGGGCCCGTGGTTTATATGGAAAGTCATAGGCCCAAGGCGTATATAATAAAGGGCCAGTCGCAATCGGAGCTTTGAGCTTGGGATTTTTAATCTACCCATTTGATATTTGCGATGCGATTAGCGCTTCAGAACCTTTAACTCTTGGTCCTGGGCATGAGTTATATGAATAAAGCGGAGGGCGTAGTTTATGTAAAGGGGCTCAATCGCATTGGAACTTTTGAACATGGCAAATAGAATTATGCACTCGGATTTTTGCGATGCGATTAAGCACCCAAATGGCCTAGCACCTGGTTCTAGCACCAGGGCATATAATGGGGAAATGGTTTAAGACTTAGCCCAAGGGGGCTTAAGTCTGTAATAAAAAATGTGTTTTTTATGAAATTTTTCTCAAGTTTTCAATGGATTTGGGGGTTTCGGCAATGTTTAAAAGGGAGTTTTAAACTCTATAAAGGGGATTTTATGAAGGGGGAAATGAAAAAAAGGGAAAAAGAGGAAGTTTATGAGGAAAAGAGGAGGCAAAAATGAAGGTTAGATTTGTGGTGGAGGGAAGGGAAAAAATGGCCTTTGCAGTAGTTTTTTTCTTATGGAATCAGTATAATTTTTTATTTATAAATGGAAACAACAGTGAAGATTGAAACAAGGGCATGATGTCTTCAAGAGATAACATTTTTAGCAATAAAAGTGTTTCTTGTAGGCTCCAAAATGTTTTAGCCACCATTTGATATGACAAATTTTATTGGTGGCTAACAGTGGCTCCACTTGGGGATGTTGCCTTCTTGAAGGCATCAAGAACTTCAGACCTGCATTCTCTAGGAGGCTGATTAGTGCCTTATCCATTGGGCTGCCTATCTGCACTTGAATGATCTTCTTGCTCTGAAAATATGTTAGCAACCATGGAAAACAATGGATATTCACCAACACAAGCTTTCTACCTACCCAATCCTACTGATCTAACATTTTTTCTTCTTTAGAGTGTAGTTGGATTGGCAAACTCTTTTTACTAAATTTTATTCTTTTTAAAGCATAAAACTAATCTAATTCTACTCCTTATTTCTACCTGAACTCAGTTTAAACAGGTGAGTCCATATGCTTCTCTTCCTAATCTACCAATCTGTTAGGATTAGACAGTCTAACAGATTTTATTCTCTAAACTCTACAACAAAAATTCAAAAACATACAAGTCAGGATTGAACAGTCTAACTTGATGCTGATCTATGGCATAAAAACAAGCTGCACATAGATATTATTTTTGCAGAAAATTAAAATCAAAATGGAAGGCTTAAGATCTGAAATTTCAAAGCACTTCCTTCATCTTTTTTTAGCTCTGTTTTGACTCTTGTTTGAGCTATTTTTCTTTACCATCTGGTTTAGATTTTGAGCTATTTAGAACTAGTTTTACCTCTATTTTGACTCAGAAATTTAAACAGATTTGATTCATTCTTCCTTTGGACACTTAGGTTCATATTTTGAGCATGTTTGAACCTTTAATTTCTATCCTAATCTATCTATTGATAAGCCAAGTTTAAACAGTTTGGAAAATCGAATTCACTATCCTATCAGCAGGAAATTTAAAACTAATTAGCCAAGATTAGGCTGTTTGACTAACTAGAAGTGTGTTTTTCAGGAGTGCCATTTGAGCTTGCACACTTTCAGATTTGTTTCTCTTTTTTGGTACGGGGCTATACCTTTCTTATTTTTGCAATTTTCCCTCTTTTCTCTTTTTGTTGTTCTTGTATTTTTGTATTTTTTATTTTTCTTCGGAGACAAAAAATCAACAACTATCTAAATGCTTAAAATTGAGCTATATTGACATTCCTATCTAACCTATTCTAACATGGAGTATTTACATCTTCATATGATACAAAAGTGCCAATGTAGCCAATTGAGTAATATCATAAAGAAGAAGAAACTTTGGCTACTTGTTAGAGGTATCCATAGTACATTTTGAAGATTAATCTTTAAAATCAAGACTATCATAGGAGGTGATAGCTTTTCATGTCTCTGGCTCTTGCAAAGGATCCATGCTTGATAATTTAAGCTGGTTGGGACTTCCACACACTTTTCCAAAGTATCAATAAATAAAAGATGAAGGTTCTCTTCTTTCCGGCTCTCCATATCTAGTAGATTGTGTGTTTCCAAGTCTTCAGCTTTGAGGACTGCGTTGTTAGTATCTGGCTTGGAAGTATCATCATCCTTAACCTGTAAAATAGTAAACAGTGAAATATCTTCTTTCTTTAAATCTATGCTTACTTCTGATATAAATTCAAGTTCTTCGAATGGCAGATTAACATTATTGAATGGAGAAGTCTCTTCTTGAAAAGAAATTATATCCTCAGTAGGATGGTCTACTATTTTTTTTTCTCCTTCAAAGTTTTGCCAGTATATTTTATTGTTTGGGACAGCTGGTCTAAATTTATCTTGAATTGTATATTGTTTGCTCTCCCAAGGTCTTAGACATGTACTAGCCACAAGGGCTAATCCATTAGCAAAACTGTTTTGGTCTTTAGGAACAAGGATAAGTTGGAAATATTTAAAAGATTTTAATAAATATATGGTATCATCCTTGTAGGCTTTAAGTCTGGGATGTTCAACCATGCATTCTTCTTTCACTTGCCTAATTACCAATTATTCATTTCCGTGAACTGTTATCTTCTGGGCTCCTATTTTTTTCAATAAGTGTAGCCCTAAGAGAAGTGCCTCATACTCTACTATGTCAGTTGTGCATTGAAAATTCAGTTTGTATGAATAGGCTTCAGAATAATTGTTTCCTGTATTTTAAAGCCAAATTCTTGCACCTGCATTAGTTTTAGTACATAACCCATCAAAATTCATATTCCAAAGATGACTAGTTTCATTATTATCATTGATTTCTTTACTATCCTCTTTGTTTCAAGTGCCATTGGATTGTTCTGTGGAATAGGCACCATGTTCATGAATTTGTGGTTTAGATGATGGTTTGTAGGGTAGTTGTTTGCTTAGTATTTGATCAATTCGTTCTTCTGTCAAAGGAGAGATTTTTCTTTGAGTATAAACAAAAGAAGAGTGGCCCTATATTTTATGACCAACAAAAGAACTCTTTGCATCTTTACAACAGAGTTATCTTCATGAATGAGCAAGAGTATTTGTTTTGCAATAATTTTCAGAGACTAACTGTTTATTAATGGTCTGATCTATCTCTTCTTATGTCAAAAAGGAAAATATTTCTATGTCCCTTTGAACATAAGTACAACGGTTCTCTGTCTCTTGTAAAGGCTAATTTTGAGGCCGGATGTTCTCTTGAGCCTCTTCTAGGGGATCTTGACTTGTGCTTGTAGGAAAAATTTGAGGATTTTATGTCATGTCCTCAAAGCATTGCTCACTATTAGTATTCGAAATTTGATTGTGAAGATCTCATATCGACATAGTACAAGATATAGGAAGGAAATCAAAAATTTCTTGGCAGCCTTCTTTATTGCTTTCTTTATGATTTTGCTCATCATTTTCTATAAGGTGTTGATCATAATTCATAGCTTGGTCACTGTCTTGATCTTGAGGTGATTGGGCTTGTGTTTGATCAAGGGAAAGTGTAGCTCACTCCAGATCATCCATTTTCATATTAGCCATCAACCTATCCATTATTTTCCCAAGCATATGCATCATCTTTTCCATCATGATTAGAAATTTTCCTTGATTATTTTCTCTGTAATCATGTTTATCTTACATGTCTTGTAGTGGTAGAGTTTGCATTTGCTCAGGGAAAGGCATATGATTTTCTGGATCACCAACGTTTAAATTATCCATAAACCTATCCGCCCTTCTTCCAAGCATGCATATCAACTTTTCCATCATGATCATATGTTTGTCATCTGGGTCTATATCTAAATCCATGTTTGTAAATCAAAAAAAGAGGTCACTATGTCTGTTCAATTAGTTCAAGGTCTTCTACCAGTGGATTCATTTGGTCTTTTGGGAGTTTCAGAGTGTGGAGTCTCCAGGTGGAAAATTTTTAGCTCGTAAGGAGGTAAAATGTTTTATGGTTCCACCACCATGTGTTTCTTGTAGATCTGCAAGGTTTTCAGGAACTGAATTAGCTCTCAAGGGTGATCTGAAAACAGTTGAAAATTTTATCTTAGGAGACTTCCTAAGGATACTTTCTGGGTTATCAACTATCTCAGGTGGATCTAGGTCAGGATAGGCTCTAGTATGAATCTTTCTAGGAGCCACTATGCTGTGTTTTGAGACCCAACTAAACAATAAAAGTTCAATTAGATATGACAATCTTTAAGAGGTCAACTATTCTGTTTTACACGAATTTTAATCCTATAGTCCTCTAACTAAGTTCAAATGATGTTATGATGATAATGGTTCTTCCCAGTGGATTCTTAAGGTCTGTTTAGGATTTTGGAGTTGCCAAGTGGAATTTTTTAGCTCCTAAGGAGGTAAAAGGTTTTATGGTCCACCACCATGTTTATTAAATACCAATCTGAAATATTTTTGGGTTTTCTGAGTTATTTTTTCAGTCCTATTGGTTGTTAAGAGTGCCCTAAATCTGTTTCAAAACTTAGCTACGGTTATGAGACAAAAACAGTCTTACTCTTATGGCTAAGCCAACTGATCTTTCAAGGTTATATAAAGTCTTATGAGAATCCTAAGGTTTGCCTATTTTGTCATTGATTCAAACAAGTTTCATCGTGATTACCATTACTTGGTAGTGCTTGAAAAGGATGCTTTTTACTCACAAAACAATGTTTGTTGGCCAAAGATGTTATGCCTAACGGTTCTACCAGCTAACAGAACAAATGTTTTTTGAAAGAAAGGAATTTCTAATATTTTATGATTATTTGAAATGAAAATCACTCAGAAAATCCCCAGCAGAGTCGCAAGAAATGTTAGCTCCCCGTAATCAGCAAGATTGGAAAAAGTCCGACTACAGGGAGAAACATCATTTCAACCACTTTGGGATTCTAGGATCTAGCCCTCCTGAATCCAGAGAGGGATCTCTCCAATAAAGTGCAAAGATTGATTTATCTTTAAAAGCTTTTGGGTGATGATATTAGGCTAGTTATGAAGTCCAAGGGTTTTTTTTTGTTTTGGATGGTTGAGCATGATTATTATTTGAGGGGAAAGTTCTAAATGCAAAGAGTTTCAAAGGTGAGAAGTTGCAAGCAAATATAACAAGCTTTGGCCCAAAAAGAAAGACAAATTGTAGGTTTTAGTCCATTGGGCTATGGAGTCATAATAGGGTTTAATTGAAATAGCAAGGGGCAAGAGTGGTCCATGGGGCAAGTCATCTATGTCTAAGGATCTCTTTAAAGTTTGATTTATGGAATGAAATGATACAAAAAGAAGGGGATTTAAACAAATGAAGAACAAAGAGCAGCCCAGGATCTGGTAAGTACTTTGAAACTAGCCAGCCTTTGACAAACACTTAAGAATAACATAAAATAAATCTAGGATCTAGTAAGTACTTTGAAACTAGCCAGCCTTTGATGTACTTTCAATAGAAAAAATTTAAAACATAGAGGGGAACTTGAAGGCAATTGTTGGAGAAGAAACTAGCGGGCCTGGCTCACCA
The DNA here is from genome assembly GCA_034641835.2 of Pinus albicaulis. Classification (NCBI taxonomy): domain Eukaryota; kingdom Viridiplantae; phylum Streptophyta; class Pinopsida; order Pinales; family Pinaceae; genus Pinus; species Pinus albicaulis. The sequence continues at coordinate 40,961 of JAXQQM020078482.1, read as the reverse complement.
CAAAACCTCTCCTAGCTCTGCTTTACTTGGTAACTTTCAAGACAAACACATAAGAGAACAAAGAATGGTCTAAGATCTGGTAAGTGCTTCGAAACTAGCCATCTTTCAACACATTCCAAGGGAAACTTTCAGACAGTCTTTGGGGATAAAACTAGGACCAGGGCACACCATATCTTCCTTAGCTCATCTCTACTTAACATAAGCTGAAAACAACATTCAGGAATAATATTTAGCTAAACAGGAGGATGAGGGAACGCCAACATTCCTATTGCTTGAACTGAATTAAATCATTCCTAAATAACACAATTTGGAAGAAAACATTTAGATAAGGGTTATCAGTCAGAGAAGGGTACTAATATACAGTAAATCCTAACTCTATGCTTGCTATTCTTTATAAGAGAAGATGAACAAAGTGAAAATAGAAATAAAATAACAATTTACAATAAGAAATAACATCATCGTCGACATAGACCAGGATCCCATAAATCAGCTTGTATTGATGCTCCAAACCAGTTACAACTTTAAGTCCAATGTTTCAGTTTAGCAATCATCTTCACTTCTCTGCCTAACTATTCTATCACAAGCATAGCTTTAAGAGCCACTGAACACTATTTACAAGTAGAAGTCTCAAGCTCAAGTATATTTCAAAGTTCTGCAACCAACATTTTCTCATCTTCCACAGAAGTATTTATAGAAGAATGAGGTGGGATCTGATAACAGATCTCCAAGGGCATTTAATACAGTCTTTAAGGCTTCTTGGCCTTTGAGGGGCTCGATGAAGAATCTTACATATGTTTCCTCTGTATTAAATGTTTTACATTAAGAATTAAGCTCGGTGGGAGATTTTATTGACTTTTAGGCTCTCTTTCAGGATAGACTTAACTCTGCTGATATTTTCTGCATTAAGTCATTTGGCAGAATTAATTGTTTGGCTGTGTTGAGGCAAATATATTTTCTGATCAATAACTTTGGCCTCTGTTTGAATGCTTGAGGCACATGTGGCTTTGTGGTAGCTGAGAGGAATAAATTTGCCTCTAATGTGGCAGTGGAGGCCTTTCTGTTTGATAAGCACTTATCATTTTCTTTTAATTGTGTTTTAATTTGGAGGATTAGGCTTTTGATAATCAATCTTAGTTGTAATCCCCTAAAAATTGTCTTCAATATTCTGTTCTGTTTCGTTTTGTCTTTGACACTGATACTCTTTAATTATTTTATACATTGTTGTGTGTCTTGTTGATGTGCAGGGCCTCACAGGGCTCATATGGCATCAATGCCCATCAAGCATTGATGAAACGTGGAATTCGAACCCATGAATGGCTTCCCTTTGATGAATCAAAGGCATGGGAATCATCATTCCCAACCTTTGGATTTTTCTTTCAATATAATGGAAAACCATTAATCCCTGCAAAATACAAACAATATTTATAAAATCCTGTGTTTTTTGGAAAAAAATTTCTTAAGAGGGCATGGGGAGGAGCGTGGCCGTTGGATGGCATCATCCAACGATTGGGATTGGTTTAGATGAGGTCAAAAGGAGAGCCAAGGGAGCCAACAAGTCAGATCCGTTGATCGCGTAGAGACCGACGATCAAGATTAGTTTTGATTTAATAGTGTGAAGGAGCCACACTATTTGGAAGATAAGAGAAATGCAAAGAAATGGGGGTAAAAACCTTTATTTCGGAAGAAATATGATAATCATAGAGTTGGGGGTTCGAGTTGATTGTGGGCCATTGGATTAGACCCGCCCACATAATCAACAGTGGAGATCTGCGCTGAAAACCTTCGGCGAGGGTGGAGGGTGATATGTAAAGGCCAGATTAAATCTAGGCCGTTGATCTACAGAAATCAACGGCAGGCACTGCGCGCGATAAATCACAAATCGAAAGAGGGAAAGTGGTTTTTGGGAGTAAAAACAGTGGTTTTCGTGTGGCAAAAGGGCGAGGAGGCGGTTTTTCCTTTTGGAACGCGATACACGTCCCTGCCCGACATGTGGCATCAGAAAACTGCCCATTTCGCGTGGCCTTTGGGAAATTATCTTCCGCGTTTAAAGTTACCTGACTTGTGATGTGGGCCGTTAGATCTGGGACCTTAGATCTAATGGTAGGAAAATGAGCGCGATATGAAACATATGCGTGGGTGGAAGAAAAAGTGGGTGGTTTTATTATGGGCCGTTAGATCTGAGATGGACGACTGAGATTAACTCTGAAGGGGGGCAGGATCCATAGGAGGTAGGCCTATCAGGTTTAATATGGGCCGTTGGATGTCGAAGATCAACGGCTAGGATTGAATCTTGGGGTTGGACGAATTAACAAAGCGGATAAAAGGTGAAGGAGGACCATTGATCTACAGAGATCAACAGCCACGATGGGCCAAAAAACATTAGAACGCAAGGCACATGAAATATAACCAAAGTCATGAGGCGCGATCTGGACCATTAGATTTGGACACATGGACGATCCAGATGCAATCGGAGGCATTCAATCGGCAGGAAGAATAAATTTCACAGCGCCAATGCGATTGAGCGTTGACCGTCGATCTGTAGCTTAGATCGACAGTGGGAAATGAATCGGAGGGTTCTGAAGTGGAGGTAAGGCTAATGAGTGGAGTGAATGTGGGCCATTGGATTTGGGATATGGCGGATAGATCCAACGGCTAAAGATCCATCGGGGAATGCCAATCGGAGGGGACAAACAAATGCACCCAATGAAAATTGCGATGCAATGTAGTGCGGGCTGTTTGATCGGCTCAAGATCAACGGCGGAGATTGATTTTACAAGCGAACCGGTGGAAACCCTTCATAATGTATGAAAACCCAAAGTTTTAATATAACACAAATTTTTGGTGGATCGGGGTGGAAAATATATATATGAAATGGCTAGTGCCCGATTGCAGGCCCCGTGGTTTATATGGAACGTCATAGGCCCGGGGCGTATATAATAAAGGACCAATTGCAATTGGAGCTTCGATCTTGGGCTTTTTAATCTACCCATTTGATATTTGCGATGCGATTAGCACTTCGAGACCTTTAACTCTTAGTCCCAGGCATGAGTTATATGAATAAAGTGGAGGGCGGAGTTTATGTAAAGGGGCTCAATCGCATTGGAACTTTTGAACATGGAAAATAGACTTATGCGCTCGGATTTTTCCGATGTGATTAAGCGCCCAAATGGCTTAGTGCCTGGTTTTAGCACCATGGCATATAATGGGGAAGTGGTTTAAGACTTAGCCCAAGGGGGCTTAAGTCTATAATAAAAAATATGTTTTTTATGAAATTTTTCTCAAGTTTTCAATGGATTTGGGGGTTTTGGCAGTGTTTAAAAAGGATTTTAAAACTCTGTAAAGGGGATTTTATGAATGGGTAAATGAAACAAAGGGAAAAACAGGAAGTTTATGAGGAAAAGAGGAGGAAAAAATGAAGGTTAGTTTTGTGGTGGAGGGAAGGGAAAAAATGGCCTTTGTAGCAATATTTTTCTTATGGAATCAACAGAATTTCTGATTTCTAAATGGAAACAGTAGTGAAGATTGAAACAAGGGCATCATGTCTTCAAGAGTCTTCAAGAGATAAAATTTTTAGAAATAAAAGTTTTTCTTGGTGGCTCAAAAATGTTTTAGCCACCATTTGATATGACAAATTTTATTGGGTGGCTAACAACTTACACACAAATATCTTTATAATATAAGCCATGCTTTTGTTCTTCATCTTTGGTTAAATAACCCTTTATTTTTCTTTCTTAATAGTTGGGACTTTTACCCCTTTCCAATTCCTAAGTACTCTTATAAATTAAATAATGACTATCATTCAATAATACTCCATAAAAGAAATCATTAATAAGGGTACACAGCAAAAAAATTTTCCCTCGACTAATGCCCATTTTGAACATTCAATTCACTTCTGATACTTTTTATTCAAAATAATTGAATGACCTACGCAAAAATGATGGAAGCTTAAAAAAACCAAAAAACATAAAGTGGCCATAGAATGAATGTCTCAACTCTACACTATTTCCAAGAGATTCATGTCTTAATTTCCATTAGTTTTGGTGGATATACTTAACTCAAGTTATGAACTCAAAATCAAAGATTCCAAATCAAGCTTACAAAGGATGGCCATTTAAACCATATTCTCTAAAAAAATTGCCATATTAAACTCTAGAAATCATGCACAAGTTATTCTTCATCTCTTTAAATTTCTAACGGGAGCTCAAGCTATGATCTTCAAATGAGACTATCCCATTGATTAACCACGATATCAAATCTTAACCATTGATTTAGAATTTTGTTATAATATCCTTTCCTAAATTTTCTTAACGTTTGGGAAAAAATGTTTTTGACAATTTTAGATAATTAACCCAAAGTACCTTTTGTGGCCAACATAGAAAAAGAAATAAATTAAAGTGCTAGTGGGAAAAGGGGCTCACAAAGAAAAACACATTAGTGAATAAATAAATTTGAATTCCCTTAGGAAAATTGAATTTGTGAGAGAGCCTGAATACATGCCCAACACTTATAAAAGGAAGGTTTGTAGGAGGCATTTCCATCGATTTGCTATTCGGACAATTGTATTGCCTTAACTAGTTGAGCCGGTGTTGTGTTGCTTAGCACGGGGGCTTCCCAAGGAGTGAAGCTCATCCCACTAAGTGCGTGGACTTCGTACCACTCGAAGGGCATCTTACTTTGCTTGAATATGGAGGAACAAGCAATCACAAGTTCTACATTTACGAGTGTATTTGGTGACGTAGTTAGAAAGGCCATTACACGGTAGCTAGAGAATTTTGAGTTGTTGTGTGATGGAATCGGAGATTCATAGGAGGAGCTACGGGAGTAATTAGAGGTGCATTTCGAACTATAGCGTTAATTGGTAATCAAGAGGATAAACCTCTGTGCGATATTCGAGATAGTCTTCCCAAAAGTGGTCATCAGCAAGTGTGCGATCACTTGAGGAGGATCTCTTAGGGGCAAGTTTGTTGGACGACTTAAAAGGCCCGAGGTGTTGGTAATTTTCTTGGAGACATAATTGAGGAGGTTGTTGGAGATTTGCGGGCATAAATCTATAGGATTAGCTACAACAACATATTTCAAAATTAAAGGAGGGACAAGTTATGAGGTCCAATTTTGAAGGTTGGAAGTAGGAACCTTCCTGAGTTTTCTGGGTTTTGACAGACCACCTTCCAAAAATTCTGAATTTTTGGGCACTATTCGGTGGGAAAATCAGAGTGCGAAGACAAATAACGAGTGGAGGAAGCGAGGACGGCGCGGTTTTCCATGAGATCATCCTATACACAATAGTTATGCACTTTTGCATTGATCACGAGTTTGTAGCTTGCCTTGTGCAAGCCCGGAGTCCACTCATGTTATCTCTAAGTTAGTACGGATGGGATGCTCCACTAGACAACCTAAAGTAACTCTTTCAAACCATCTTTTGACTAAAAATTAGCCTTTTCGGCTGAGAGGGCTTCTGTCAAAAAATAATTATGATTTTAAATTTATGATTCGATCGAGATGGCTAACTTTGTGATAATGTCTTGAATGGGTTTGTATGTAGGTGAAAAATGCAATGGGTTTACAACCATTGGGCTTATGGAGTCGATGTTTGAAATTCAATGACATAGTTCTCCTTGTGGAAGTTGTTGTGCGTGATGTTTCATTAAATAGGACAACACACGCAGGATATCTGATAGCTTAATGTTCAAAGGAAGTCGAGCATGATGACATGAATTACGAGTAATTAAACATCAAGATACTGAAAGAAAATTAATAATACACATAGGACAAATTCTCATGGAACAACAAATGAATCTCTAGGTGAAGAGAAGAAAGACACGATCCATTTGTATATTCTTGATCATAAAACTTTACAATATAATTATTCCATAATAACATCCTCTGACCCTATATTCTTCATTTATGCCCTATTAATAGGCTTTACAGTCCTTTCATTGCATCTGCCCACCATGGCTAGATCCTTGAACCACTTGTGTTGACACCTATCTTAACAAGAAACTAGATACTAGGGAATAGAAAAAGATACCTAATGACTTTATCTTAGAGACCTATTAGGACTTTTCATCTCATTTATTACATTTACTAACTAGAAGACAAGATATTTACATCGAGGATGGTTATGTGCTTAAATTCACTAACCATGATTTAATACCTTACTACTTCCATTAAACTAGGAAAATAGTCATCCTACGTTTAAGGAGAGTAGCGTCATGATATTTGTTGGCTTGTATTTATGTTGAGGGGTAGAAAAAGACAACTTTGTATAAGACCAAACCTCTTGAAATGTTGATGATACTCTTTAAATTTTCCATGTGGTTGGTTGACCTTCATTGAACCTTCAAAACACCAAAATTATACCAAATGTTGATCGAGTACACATAAGGGAAAACCGAGGTAAAACAAGAAATTTCGTAAGCGTGGTTGTAGCAACTCCACTTTATCTATCTATGCCAAATTTTGTGTGTCCTGCAGTTTGGAGATGTTTGTTGGACAAAATAGGCTAAATACAAACTTTCTCTCCCTCTTTGATTTCAACCAGCGTGATTTTAAACAAAAATTCATCTCACAAGGATTTCGTAGTGAAGTACGGATTCGCTACAAAATTGCTAGATACAATGAGAAAACTCAAATTTTTTACCCTTTTTATCCAAATTTTTATACAAATGAAATTTTGATTTACGAGAATGTTAAATATCAAAAATGTGTTAAGTCTCTCTTCAAGCTTTGGGAACTTCATCTTTAGCGATGGGAAGTTGCATCTCTTTCAGCTCATTTATGCGGTGATTTTAAGTCTATTTTCTTCGATCTTCATTGTGTCATCTCCATTGATCTTAACTCTTTGACTTTAGCTTTTAAGCTTCTTCACTTTAGGATTCCCTGCTCATAATTTTCTTTTTTACAGTGTGTTTCATTACCCTTCTCAAAGGAAATTAATATCAACTTTTCGACAACTTCTTGGCATTGGTTAGTGATTCATCATCTGGTTTAGTTGAGTCATTACTTCTTCTTTAAAAATCTTCCATTAGCTGCATGCCTTGGCCTCCTATAACTCTAGCAGTCTCAATGACCTCTTCTCTGACCTCTCTTAACTTCTTTCCTTCGTCTACACTGCCCTTGATTTTTCCACCATCTTCTCTTTACCTTTCCTTTGCACAAAGACCCCTGTTGTTGAGATAAATCAATAATATTTTATGTGATAGGTTGCTTTACTTTTGTAGAATCTCTTGTCTTTTTATTTTCATGACACCATTTTCAATTCTGACCTAGGAAGTGGTCTCCTTGGCTAAGGAAATATGAAACCTATATATTCTCTGCAAAATCAAGCTTTTAGGTCTAACTTTCTTTTTTCTTCTTGTCACTGTTAGCCACCTATAATATTTTGTTAGAGAAAACGAGGGTGGCTAAATATGTTTTTAAGTCTTGAGAAAACACTTCCTTTGTAAATATATCATTTCTTGAAGCCTCCATGTGTTTTCTATCCTTTAGAATTATCTTCTTTGCTATTTCCATTAATGAACCACCTTTATTTATGAAAGAAATTGTTTTCAAAGGCCTCCATATTCCCCATTTTCCCTCATTCATACTTCATTTTCCTTCATTCCCTTCATAAATTCCCTTTGACAGTTAAAACCTCTTTTAACCTGTGACCCTCCAAAACCTCCAAATTCCTCAAAAAAAACCCTTCAAAATCTTCAAAAATCTTCATTTTCATTAAAGGCCTTAAGCCCCTTTCGAGCTTAAGCCCTTAGCCCTTTCTTCATATAACCTCATCTCATGACCATTGGCTAACTCCCCGCTAATTTTTCTTAGCCCCCGGTCCCATGTTTTTCCCACAGGACCTTACCTCCACGCTTACCTCTAGCCCCTTTCTTATATATTTCTACCGTCGCTATTACTTCCCCCTCCGAATCAAATCTGAACTGTGGATCATCTGGATCCAACGGTGATCATCACCCCTCCCATTACCCATCCTCCCAACAATATTTTATCCTTTCACCCCCTTGTTATCAAATCTCCACCATCGATTGTATCTGATCTGACGGCCATCGTGCTTTCCCATTGATAAACACCCGTGCTGGCACAACTTCCACTCTCCTCCTGCCATCTAATCCTTTCCTTCCACCTGTCCTCCACCATCCCCTTCCATCGAGCAACTTCCCCAACCGCGCTCATCCTCCACCTTTGATCTGGCTCCCCCAGATCCAACGGTCCCAAGTTAATTTCACGCGCAATTCATCGTAACGGGTTAACGCCCCATTTCCACGTGAAATGGGCAGTTTTCCCATGGATAGGTGTCATTCAATGAATGGAATCACGTTCATTCAACCCAAAACAACTTACCACCTAAACCCTGCTCGAATACCACTCCGGTATTGTGCAAAACCACGTTTCGATTTTCCACGCCATTATTTGAATTTTTCCCTGGTTTTTCATTTCACCATGGAAATCCCTCCCTATGTACAATGTTCTTCCTCTGCAAATGCTCCTCCGCCTCCCTCGAGCCTATGAATGCAGTTAACCAAAAAGCGTAGGTTTCTATTTAATGTTTTCGTTGTTGTGCAATTTTAATGGCTACCAAAGTATTACAAGCCCTCCCATAGCCATATACCAGTGGCTTGAGCTTTAGGATGATGATCTTTGAGGTTTAAATATGAAAAATAGGGATCCAGGGTTTGATTCTAAGCATTTGATCGATGCTTCATGACCATCGACGCAATCACAGAAACCCTCCAAAATGCCAAGAAACCCATGCAAATAAGAAAACAGATCGATTAAAGGCTTAATCAAAGAAATAAAAGAAAAGAAAGGATTAGCATAAAGATAAAGGATAACGACAAAGAGTTAATGACAAAGGTTGAAGATTAAAATAGTAAGTAAAGTAATTAAGACAAAATATTATTAAAGAAGGCCTGAAAGCCAAATCAGAGGCCTAAATCAGATTTAAAGCCACCAAATGGACATATCAACAAGAAGGAGTGCTTTGAATGACAAATCACTGAAGCCATTAATTATCCAAAGAATAAAAATGCCACCTACAGTCCTAATTTACCTCAAAAGACACATAAAGTTACTCCAATTCAGAGATATTTCCAAATAACAACTCAGAAGCTATTGCTAGCCTACCTAAAAAGCCTAAAAGTCAACAAAAGCCACTAAGTAGTTCAAAAAGTTAATGTAATATATAGTTATCCTTAAATACATTTTTCCTCGGGCCCTGCATGGTCTCAAAGGTCAAAAACATTAAACTCTGTCATTTATGAACAAATAGAAACCCTTTCTCTCATTCCACCTCCTCATTTATCTATAAAACTGTATGAGGAGTTCATTGTTATTGTTGGTTGGATTATAATTGAGGTGTAAGATATTTGTTGATGTTGTTGAAGTGTTGTTGAGTAGTTGAAGAACACTAGGCTGAGAAGAGAAGTTTTGAGCTGAAAAGACTTGTTGGACTTGAAGTATGTAACTGGTTTGAACATCAATAATACAAGCAGATTCATGGGATCTTGGTCTATGTTAATGGTGATGTTATTCCTCACTGTTTTTGTATTTCCTTATGTTTTACATGCCGTCCATTTTCTCTGATAAAGAATAGAAAATTTAGAGTAGGATTTACTGTTAAAGTACCCTATTTCTGTCTGAAATATTTATCTTTATGTTTTCTTCTGCTAAGGTTTGATTGGAGGATTCTTAATTTCCCTTCAATTTTATCAAGTTTGTTATTTTAGAAATGATTCAATAGAGTATAACTAGTAAAGAAATGTTGGTGAGCCCATGGCTTGCTGAGTACAACTTGAGATATTTTTTTTGAATGTTCTTTTCAAGGTTTTCTAAGTAGAGTTAACCCAGGGAAGTCTATGGCTTTCCCTGTCCTCTGGCTAGTCTTTAACAATTTCCTTGAAATATCACCTGAGAGTATGCTGAAAGTAGGCTAGATTCACAATTTTTGTCTGATATTATGATATTTTCTTTGTTATCTTATGTTTTTTCTCCTTTTTGAAAGTAGTCTTAGGATTACTCGATTATTTTATGAAAAGTTTGATTTAATAAAATTTTGTCCAAAGAAGTCTATGGTTTGCCCTGTCCTTTGGCTTGCTTTAAATAGTTACTTGGAAAGGCTTTTCTTTTCTTAGTGAAGTTAGATTCTTAATTAGTTTTAGCTTTTATTATTTCACAACAGTTTAATGTTTCATATCACAATTCAATCTAAAAGATCCTTTGATATAGATGACTTGCCCTATGGAAACCCTTAAAGAATTGTTGTACAATTAAATCCTTTTGTGACTCCATAGCCCAATGGGTTGATATTGTTTCTTGACCTATCCTTTTAGTTGAAATATTCTTCAATATTCTCTCACCTTCACCCTTCAGTTAACCTCTTTAGTTAATGATATCCATCCCAACCAAAAAAACAAGTTCTCTGAGATTCATAACTAGCCTAATATCACAAACAAAGCATAAATATATATCCTTTGAAAACACTTAATAGAGAGATCCCTCTCTGAATCCAGGAAGGCTAGGTCCTTGGATTCCAAAGTGGTTCTGATTTGGCCCCCTGTAGCATTTATTCTTGCCAATATTGTAAATCACAGGGAGCCAACAGTTGATCGATCCAACAAAACAAAAAGCTCTACAAAGTTATGTGGCTTCGTAGGAAAAAAAAATATGTTGATACTTACTTCGAAGGTATTTGTGTGGGATCCCTTTACTCCAATTAGGATTTGCATGTTCTTTCTGGAGGAAGGATGCACAAATTTCTTTGTTAAACCACTGATTCTTGAACCAACGCTCCCTTTCCTATGGGATGCCGCAAGCTTGAGCTACTAGATCCTCTGTCAACCTAAATTAAACATTCCCTACCTCCGCTCTGTCGTCATTTAGATTTAGAGCGAATGACTTTGTTACCTCCAAATTATGCCCACTAAATTTTAGAAACAGAGGCAGCCACCCTGCCTTCTCCAGTCTTTCTTTACTTTGAGGGTCAGCGTCCAACAGTGCGGGACCCTGCGGTTCAAATCTAATAGCAGAACGCATTCTCGACATAGCTAGAAACGAGAGAGAACATAGTTTATTCAGCTCACAAAGATGCATCTAAGACTTTTCAAAAAAAACTCGGCAACGATAGTTTAAATTTGGAAGTATTCGGGAATGTGGAAAATTTTGAAAAATGCATGTTATGATCATGATTGTCATCATGATCTAACCTGCAAAATGAATATCAAAAAGATAACCAAAGGATGTGTCAGATTAATGATGGTCAGAAATGGAACTCGGCTTATGACATAACAGCTTGTATCTGCCTTCTTCCGCAAGGGTTACCATGACTTACATTCATGAAAATTTAAAATTAAAGTATCATTACCTTTTACCTTAAGCATCATGTCACCAACCGTACCTTACCGATCTTACCTTACAACGGTCAAGTACATGGATGACGACTGCCTTTGTCTTAAAATAACAACCCACTTTGAAATCACATCATATGCATAATTGTATAGTTCATGGTCTCTACTAATAATGAAAATGACTAATACTTTAAATGAAAATGGAAAAAAAAAAGGAAATTCTCAACAGCTAGAACACCACAGCAAAATGGAGTTGCTAAAATAAAAAAAAGAATTGTACAAGAAATGGCCAAAACAATGTTAAATGACTCAAAATTAGATGATAATGTAGGAATTTACAGGGTAACTTCCTTTCATCAAAAACCAAAGGTCACCATTCACAAACATATCACAAATCAGTACACCAGTATATCAAGTGGTTAAAACCCTCAAAGAGGGAAACAGTCCACAGCCTGAGCCAACACGGCCACTTCAGGCAATTTATTAATATAAAAAGAAAGTTTACATATAAGTCATAACTGGCCACTTCAGACAAATGACCCTCCATGCTCTTTACATAGAGATCATGGAACGCACCGGGTGTTAAGCCACGGATCAAGTGCCATTAATACCGAGGTGAGAGATAACTGTCGGATCACTACAAATCGTGACCGTTGGATTATAAGTTACAAATGTTCATGGTAAAGAAACACACTTTACCTAACTCTACACTAGACTAAGTTATTCTTAACTATTTCGTATGTGTCGGAATATCCTAACATCCCCCCTTAAGAACAACTTGGGATAGGATTGAAGGATTTACAAAGGTGACACAAAAGGAGCCTATTTCCTATGTGTTGAAATATCCTAACATCCCCCCTTAAGAAAAATTTGGGATAGGATTGAAGGATTTACAAAGGTGACACAATAGGAGAAGGAAGGAGGCATTAGAGCCTATCCACCCTTAATGATAACTTTCCTGAACTCCAAGCATAGATTGAAGTTTGGTAAAATTCTCTTCTGTGAGAGCCTTTGTAAAGATATCGGAAACTTGATCATTGGTTGAAAAATATTGTACTTCAAGAACACGATCATGAATGATATTTCTGATGAAGTGTATATGAAGCTTAATGTGTTTCATGCGTTGACGTTGAACTGGATCTTTGCATAGTTGAATGGCACTCTGGTTATCACACCAAAGTGTAGTCGGATCCTATTGATGAAGACCAAATTCAGACAGCACCTAACAAAGCCACATGGCTTCCTTGCTGGCTTCAACGGCACCACGATACTCTACTTCTACCAAAGAAAGAGAGATGGCACTTTGTTTCTTACAAGACCAAATAATAGGTCCTGAACCAAGAGTGAATACATATCCTACAGTAGAATTTTGATCATTAGGTCACCAGCCCAATCAGAATTAGTGAAACCAATCAACAATGGAGATGCTCCTGTACTGTAATGAATCCCGAACTGAACTATACCTCGAATATATCGAAGTATTCTTTTAGCTTCTTTCCAATGATTTTCATAAGGTTGGGGAATAAATCGAGCAACAAGACCAATGGCAAACGAAAGGTCACGACGGGTATGGGTTAGATACAAAGTTTTACCAAAAGGTTGAAGGTATAAGGTAGCATCAACTTCAGGGGTAGCACAAGTGATTGAAAAATTGACTCCGGACTAAAAGGGAGAAGGGGATGGCTTACAGTCTTCCATTTGAAAGTGGCGTAGAAGGTCACATGCATACTTGGACTGAGAAAGGATAATACCTTCTTTGGATTGCAAGACTTGAAGACCAATGAAATAATGCTAGTGTCCTAAGTTTGTCATTTCAAAATTATTTTTGAGGCTAGACTTCACATGCTTTATATGGTTGGGATCACTACCGGTAAGGATAAGATCATCAACATAAATAACAAGGATGGTGAAGGTCTTACCCTCTTGGTGTAGACAGTGTTGTCATAATGACACCTAGAAAAGTCATTATCTAATAGAAATCTATCCATTTTCACATACCAGGCCTAAGGAGCTTGTTTTATACCATAGAGAGACTTCCTAAGGTGACAAACAAGGCTAGAGTCATTTTGGATAAAGCCAGGGGGTTGTTCCATGTAGATTTCTTCATGCAAATCTCCATGTAAGAAGGTGGATTTAACATCCATCTGATGGACTTCCCATTTAAAGAAGGAAGCAAGGGAAAGAACAAGGCGGATAGAATTCATTTTGGAAACAGGGGAGAAGGTTTTAGTATAGTCAATGCCTTCAACTTGTGAAAATAATTTAGCAACAAGACAAGCTTTGTGTCTATCCACTTTTCCATCTGGTCCAAACTTTGTTTTGTAAACACGTCTGCATCTAACAATTTTTCTTCCTTTCGGAAGAGGAACAAGATCCCAAGTATCATTTTCCAATAAGGAACGATATTCTTCATTCATAGCTTCATCCCAATCTAGATGATTGGAAGCTTCTTCAAAGGTGTATGGATCAGGATTTTCTGGAACTTGAGCTAATAGGGAATAGGCTCTTTCGAACTGAGAATGTGTATGTCGTCGATCTGCAGGGTCACCTGCAAGAGAACCTACTGCATCCCGAGTAGAGCGGACCCATCTTGGAAGCTGTGGATCAGAAGGAATATATTCAAGAGGTGGAGGAGGATTGTCATCCTCGCTTTCATCATCTGAACAAGAAGGAATGCTATCAAAAATAGAAGAGATAGAGAGAGGTGGCACAGATGCCAAATCAGGCTCACAGGCCAAAGGTGGCACACCTGTCGAACTGGGCTCGAAGGCCGATATATTTTCATCAAATTTTACATCTCTTCTGATGATTATATTTTTGGATTTTGGTTGAAGAAGTCTATATCCTTTGACATCTTCAGAATATCCAAAAAAAATGCACTTTTCACTCTTAGGTTCTAAGGCTTTATGTTTCAAATCTAGAATATGGGCCCAAGCATCACTTCCAAAAACACGAAAGTGACTTACATATGGTTTGATTGAGCTCCAAGCTTCTTCTGGAGTTACATTCCTTAAAACCTTAGTAAGAGTGTGATTTAATATGTGATTTTCACAGTTAATTTCTTCTACCCAAAAATTGAGACTAGTCCTTTAGATTGAAGCATACAATTATCCATTTCTTTTAAGGTGCAATTATTCCTTTCAGGTACACCATTTTGTTTTGGAGTATATGGAACAGTATGTTGCAATCGAATGCCATTCTCAGTGAAAAATTTGATAAATTTGTTGTTAACATATTCTCCTCCATTGTCTGATCTTAACTTAAGAATTTGATGTCTAGATTGTTTCTCATCAAAGGCCTTAAAGGCCAAGAACATGTTAAAAAATTCATTCTTGAGTTTTAAGAAGTATACCCAAGTGCGTTTAGAAACTTCATCAATGAAAGTTAAGAAGTACATGCAACAAGAGAAAGAAACAACAGTAATTGGACCACATAAATCATTGTGCACAAGCTGCAAAGGGGTTGAAGTGTGCCAAGAGGCATGTTTGTCAAAACTATCCCGATGATGTTTTCCGAGTACACATCCGGAGCAAACACCATCTCGGCAAGATACCATAGGAAGACCTGTCACCATATTTTCTTTACATAGAGTTTGAAGAGATCAATAGTTTAAGTGACCAAATCGCTCATGCCAAAGTTTTCTCACTTCATCATTATAAGCAACAAAAACGGAGGGAAGACATGATGACCGAAAGTTGTCAAATTTATACAACTTTATGGAATAATCAGTAATGCCAGTAGCTAAAATATGTCTAGGATCTTTCAGGTCCTTAATTACAACATCATGAGGTGAGAATTCTACTATTTTCCCTTCGCCTAAATGAGTTATCTGATAAACAGATAGAAGGTTGCATGATAAATTAGGAACACATAGTACATCATTAAACTGACCATTATCTAGATTAATGGTTCCAGATCCTACAACACTAATAGATCTATCATCACCAACATAAATATGTTTGGTGTTACAATCATTTAAAGAAGAAAACATGGCTTTATTTTTGGCCATGTGGTAAGAAGCTCTAGAATAAATTAGCCACTCATGAGAATGAGAAGAAGAAGATACATTTAATGCATAATCAGATGCTTGACAACCACAAGCAGAAAGTGCCATTCCTAAAGATGAAGTTGAAGAGGTCTCCAAATTGATATGGTGCTTCCTCATTGTTGCTTCCAAGGCTTCCATCTTCTTAAAACATTTGGACTCTACCTAGCCATCACGATTACAAAATTTGCAATGTCTATCTATTTCCTTCCCTTTGTTTTTAGTTGCCTTATCAGTTTGGTGTGTTGATTTTTCAATTTGCGGCTGAAATTGCTTAGGACCCTTATTTCGTTTAGGACCATACTTTTTAGGATACTTCTTCTTGGGATTCTTTTGATATGGTTGTTGTTGGGCTGCTAAGGCTTTCTTAGAAGTGTTTCGAGAAGTGATAAGACCAAGGTGTAAGAGTTTTTCTTGTTCTCTTATCAAGGAATCGCAAAAGGCATCAAAAGAGGGGTTTTTGTAGGTTGTTCCTTGAGAAATGATGGCTTCTCTAGTGAAATGGAAGGTGGAAACAAATACATAGTATGCAGGGCCAAGCTTAGCAAGAATGGAATAGATGAGGCTACCATATTCCTTTTTTACCTTATAGCCTTCTAAAAGAATTCTAAGGGTCTTGAATTTGGACAAAAAATCTTCAATAGAGGAGAAATTATTGGGGTCCAAAGTAAGCAACTCATTTTCAAGCTGGTGGGCCCTGATTTGATTTTGAATGCCAAAAACAGTATTTAGTTTTTTCAGGGCTTCATCAGGGGTGTCAATTTCAAGGATATGAAATCGAAGATCTTGAACAATGGACATTCCTATCAACCCTCGTGCTTGATATTGTTTATTTTCCCATTTAGTAGCTTTATCTGCATCGATATGTTTAGTTTCTTGTCCTGTGGCTATTATATAAATCCCTTTACTTCTAAGTAAATCTACCATGTGAGATAGCCATTGGAAATCATTGGTGCTGCTAAGAATAACAAGGCATGCACTTTCCATTTTTTTTAAAACTGAAGCTGAAAAGAGCTGAAACTAACTACTCCAATGGAAAGATCTCGAAAATTAGGTTAATTCAAAAAAAAAAAAAACGGCTCGAAAAACGACTTTCGGATGAAGAAATTATGCCTTTTTGAAAAAAAGAGTTGTAGATGCCGAATAGTTACGGGAACAGTTTGAAATTTGATGATGAAGTTCTACTTTTGAAAAAAAAATCCTCCCCCTTTAACAAAAAAATTTACAAAAAGAAGCTTGAGAAAGAGACTTGAACCCAAGACCTCTATTCTCATAAACTAACACAAAATACATGCACAAAAAAATGAAATGGAAGCCTTACGGCAGAACGTTAGATTTTTGGTTAGCCTTACCGGCAACAATCATTTTTTCCACTATTTTTGATTTCCTGAGATCGCACAAAGACGCGGGGAAAGAGCATACGTAGCAAAAAAAATCTCTTCTTATTGTTTCTGATTTGTTGAGATTGCACACAACATAGAGAAAAGAGCATACATAGGGAAGAGGGTATAGATCCAGAAAATAAATAAAAAATATAAACTGAAATAAACAGAGGAACTTAAATAAGCAGAACGATTAACAAATATAACTGCAAAAAAGATACTTTATACCTTCAGATCTAAATTGACATAACTTGGGCAACCAAAAACCTTTTCACATGAAACGAAAGGGGTTCCTCACTGTAATAGACGCTCTGGACACAACGAAGCATTATCCAAACCCGAAAAAGTTCAGAAATAGTAGATCTAGGAAACGGAAGTCGCATGCAGTCAAATCGGCTTCGGATTTGGATCAACAACAGATGCAGCCCTCAAAATAGCTCTGATACCATGTAGGAATTTACAGGGTAAGTTCCTTACATCAAAAACCAAAGGTCACTGCTCACAAACAGATCACAAATCAGTACACCAGTATATCACATGGTTAAAACCCTCGAAGAGGGAAACAGTCCACGGCCTGAGCCAACGCGGCCACTTCAGGAAATTTATTAATATAAAAAGAAAGTTTACATATGTTTCTCTAATAAACGGTTACTAGAAAAATGACCCTCCATGCTCTTTAAATAGAGATCATGGACCAATCGGGTGTTAAGCCATGGATCAAGTTTCATTAATACCGAGAAGAGAGTGAACTGTCAGATCACTACAAATCGTGACTGTCGGATTATAAGTTACAAATGTACATAGTAAAGAAACACACTTTACCTAACTCTACACTAGACCAAGTTATACTTAACTATTTCCTATCTGTCGAAATATCCTAACAGATAAATGTTGGGATCAAGCAATCAATACAATTGTATTAATTATAAACAAAGGTTTGTTAAGGAACAATTGTAACATGACTCCATGCCAATTATGGAAAGGAAGACTGGCTAACGTCAAATAATTCAAAATATTTGAAAGCAAATGCTACATCAAAAGAGAAGATAAAAAATTGGGCAAGTTCGATTCCCGTGTCCATGAAGGCATTTTAGTTGGTTATTCACAGAAAATGAAGGCCTATAGATGCCACAATCTGAGGTGAAAACAAATAGTGGAAAGCACAAATGTTACTTTTGATGAATATTGTGTTACAAAGGATGACGATGAGATTGTCCCTTCCAGAAAATATGAGGGATCTAAGGGAGAATCTGTGAAAGATGAAGAATAAGCTCCAGAACAAGACGAATAAAATAAGGAAACAACAATCAAACAAGAGGAAATAAGAAATGATCAGCGGGATGTACAAGAAAATTCTCCAAAAGATTTAAAAGAATGGTGTCAAAAGAATCATCCGTCAAATCAAATCATCGGCAACATAAATGAAGGAATTGGAACCAGAAGAAGTCGAAAAATTCGTTCATGACAACAAGCCCACCTTTCTTTTTTAGCAACTTTTGAGCCTAGCAATTTTTAGGAAGCTAGTCAAGATGAACATTAGGTAGCAACTATGAATGAAGAACTGGATCAAATTGAGAAGAATGACACTTTGGAATTGGTTCCATGACCAAAGGATAAAAATTTTAATGGAACTAAATGGGTCTTCATAAACAAATTGAATGAGGATGGATAGGTTACCATGGATAAGGCAAGATTTGTCTGTAAAGGATATGCGCAAGTTGAAGGAATTTATTTTGAAGAAACATTTTCTCTCGTTGCCAGAATGGAAGCTATCATAATTTTTCTCGCTTATGCATGCTCGAGAAAAAACAAGGTCTTCCAAATGGATGTTAAGTCGACCTTTCTAAATGGTGAATTGGAAGAATAAGTTTACATTGAACAACCCGAAGGTTTTCTACTCTCTAAAAAGGAAGACTATGTTTGTAGATTAAAGAAGGCACTATATGGTCTCAAGCAAGCTCCTAGAGCTTGGTATGCTCATCTTGATGGATATCTACATCAACAAGGATTCAAGAAAGGAAGCATCGACAACAATATATATGGGAAAGTTGATCAAGATAACCTAAAAATTATCGAGGTATATGTGGACGATATAATTTTTGGAAGCAATGATGACGGATTAAGTAAAACCTTTGCCACAAAGATGCAAAGTGAGTTTGAAATGTCTCTACTTGGCGTGATGACATAATTTTTAGGGCTTCATATATCTCAGCGGGATAAAGGAATATTTATATATCAAACCAAGTGCATCAAGGAAATGCTCAAGAAATTCAAGATGGAAGATTTCAAGCCTGTCCTTACCCCAACGGTAACAGGTTGCAAGTTAATTTTAGAAGATTCGTCAAAGGATATGGACTAGAGGTTTTATAGATATATGATTGGCAGTCATCTATATGTGACAGCTTCTCAGCCAGACGTAATGCAGGCAGTTGGACAACTAGAAAGATTCCAAGTAGCACCAAAAGAATCTCATATTATTGTCATCAAAAGAATTCTTCAATATCTTAAGGGCACAATAGAATATGGTTTATGGTATCCCAAAGGAAATAATCTAGTTATCCAAGCTTATACAGATGCATATTGGGCAGGAAGTGTTGATGATTGAAAGACTACCATTGGAGCATCATTCTATCTAGGTGGTTGCTCGTTTCATGTTTAAGTAAAAAGCACTCTTCAATCTTGTTTTCCATAGCAGAAGCAAAATATATCGTGACAGTAGCTTTTTGTACTCAAGTTATCTAGATGAAGCAAACTTTGCAAGATCTTCAAGTCAAGTTTGATGAGCCTATTCCCATATTTTTTGATAACACCAGTGCTATCAGTATCTCCAAGAATCTTGTGATGCATTCCAAAACAAAGCACATTCCAATCAAATAACATTTCGTTGGAGAGCAAGTCACTGAAAAGAATATCAAGCTTGAATATGTTGGCACAAAGGAACAAATTGCTGACATATTTACCAAACTATTACCTCGTGAAGCATTTGAGTATCTTTGCCTGAAGCTTTGGATTCTCCCAAGTTCTTATTAGACTCTTTCTCTTATCTAAGTAAGTAAAAAATTGGAGTTGAGGTGTGTACAGGTCCGCATGATGACATTTTTCAGGTTGAGTTATCCTTTGCCATTGACGAAAAAGGGGGAGAGAATGTAGTCGGAAGAGGTGTCATGATTGCAAGGGGAGTACTTGTGTTGCCATCAATGCCAAAGGGGGAGATCTTTGATCAATGGTTGTCATGGATGCCAACCCAAGAAACACTAGGGGCTACCCCGATCTTGCATGGGAATTTTGACTTGACAACTTACTATATTCCGAGTCAAGGATATTTTGGATGGTTTCTACTTTTCGAGAGGTTTCCGTTGATATATGGCACGCCATGTAATTCTTCATTATTGGATAGATATTTGTGTTTGTAGTAACCCCAGTTAGTGGGCTAAAACCCCATAGGGTTGTGGCATTACTCTAATAATTGGTTGTGGTCGTTGAATAGTCAACAATTAATAATTTGTTTAACTACTAAAATCCCTTCAACGTTTACTTGTTGAAGACCCTCTCAACCAAAGCATTTATATAAATTGTGACCCTCATATCCTCCTGATGCAAGGATTTTTCTACTTAAAAACATGTCATCGTGGCATTATCACTCTAAATTTTTTTTCTGTGAAGCTTCAGATGCTAAAAAAAAAAAAAATTGAGTCAAAATCCTAATGAAGCGCATGGCTGAATTTCAGATATTGGTTTGTTATATTTTTGGAGATATGATCTAAGTTAGGGTTTTAGCACGCTCCTGAATTTCATGTCAAACAGGTGACCTTGGGAAAATCTTCATAACTTTCTCTCTGAGCATTGGATTCAAATTTCGCAAAAATTGACAGAAAGAGGACAGACTATAGTTTGTTCGATATCGTTTTCAGGACCGAAGGTTGAAAAAGTGACATGTGGAACTTCGTACAAGTTTTCTCTACTGAACTATTCTATAATCAGGTCATCGTAGGAGATTGGGCATAAATATTTCTTGAAGAATCCAATATTGATCAGACCTACGGGGTTGGAAAGAGAACTCAGAGGGATACCACAGAATGCAGTTTTAGACCTTGGAGATCCAAAAATACATAGATGCAGCAGATTCAGTATCGAGCTTCTAGAAGGAAAGAAAAAACTATGCATTCAAGGATCATTGCAGTAAGGACGACACATCAACAGTCAAGGGTAAGTCTGCTACAACAAGGAATGTATGATTAGTGTTTGAATTTTAATTTGAATATCATCTCTGAAATATGTTTTTAGGACAGTGTAATAATTTTGTATGTATGTTTGATTAGGTTTTGTTCATAAATCTTGAATGTATTTATATTTGAATTTTTAATATTTCTCTGACATATGGTTTGCAAGATAGTATAAGTATTTTTTTTGTATATTGGTTTGGGTCTTGTTCATTAATGAGTGTAGGAAGGAGGACACAATAATACAACTCAAACTCATACTAGAAGGACAATGCAATGCCAAAGTACCATTACTTGAAGCAAGCACAACAATATCTCAGCAGTTGCTAGTGTTCAAAGAAGCAATGTCAATTCAAGTAACAGGTTGTGTCAAAAGTCAGTATTGTAAAAAACATCATTGTAAAATTGTAAAAGATTCATTATTGTAAAAGAGTCAATATGCCTAGAGGTTGAGAGGAATTTTTGGGAGGTATATGTGCCATTGTTGGATAATTTTATGGTTGGGTTGCATGTCATAGTGGGATTGGGTGATTGGTCTAGTTAAAGAAAATCATTTTGAATCATATTGTATCGTGGATCATTGTCCCTAGTACGGGAGTCCACACTGTTGTCTTATTTGTTATCATTATAGGGTGTCATGGAGAATCTAGAAGTTTGGTATGAATTCACCTACATGTTGTATCATATGAACACTTCAGGGTGGTAGGTCGGTCTAGGATGTCGGGGCATCCATTTAGTTGACTACTGAAGAAACTAGGGCATTGGGGCATCCTTCAAGTGGGAGTTGGAGAATAATGCTTTTCTATAATTCTAGGAAGTTGTACCTTTCATTTTAGTTGGCGCCGAAGATTAAAAATTTTATTAAAAAAGTGTTCGGTGTTTTTTTACCTGGAGGGGGTTTTCCACCTAAAATTCGTGTACCTATTATGTTCTATTGTTTACTGTTGTTACTAGATAAACATCAAGAATAATTAAAGATTAACTAATGCTCTGAAAAGATTTAAAAGTTGTAATTGATAAGAAATATTGATTCACCCCCCCCCAGTATTTCCTACAGAAACAAAGTGACATCCCTCTTTTTTCGGCAAAAGCATAGTATCATGGTGTTTTTGAAGCCAGCAAGGGAGCCCTATGGCTTCGTCAAATCCTATCTGAATTTGGTCTTCATCAGCAGCATCCAACTACACTTTGGTGTGATAATCGGATCGCCATTCAGCTATGAAAAGATCCAGTTCAGCATCAGCGCAGCAAATACATTGAGCTACATATTCACTTCATCAGAAAGCTCATTCATGATCATGCTCTTGAAGTGCACTATTGTTCAACCAATGATCAAGTTGTTGATATCTTTACAAAGGCTCTCATAGAAGCGAATTTTACCAAACTTCGATATATTCTTGGCGTTTAGGAAAGTTATCATTAAGGGGGGATAGGCTCTAATGTCTCCTTCCTTCTCATATTATGTCACCTTCGTAAATCCTTCAATCCTATCCCAAGTTGTTCTTAAGGGTGGATGTTAGGATATTCCGAGACATAGGAAATATTTAAGTATAACTTGGTCTAGCGTAAAGTTAGGTAAAGTTTGTTTATTTAGTATGTACTTTTGTAACTTATAATCTGATGGTCACGATATGTAGTGATTTGACGATTCATTTTCTCCTCAGTATCACTGACATTTGATCCATGGATTAACACCCAATTGGTCCATGATCTCTATTTAAAGAGCATGGAGGTTCATTTGTCAGGTGACCATTTATGAGAGAAGCTTATGTAAAATTTATTTCTTTAAATTAATAAATTGATTGAAGTGGTCGTGTTGGCTAAGGTCATGGATTGTTTCCCTCTTTGATGGTTTTAACCATGTTAAATACTGGTGTATTGATCTATAATATGTTTGTGAGCGGTGACCTTTGGTGTTTTGATCTAAGGAACTTACCCTGTAAATTCCTACAACTTATAAAATCTAAAACAAGTTAAAACACCAACATGCATGAAGAGAAATAAGAAAAACATCCTTCACACAAGCAAAACAACAAAAAGCGACAAAAAAACTGGCAAAATGTGATAAAAACAAAACTCACCCGGAAAAGTGACGAAGACCGCATAGAAGGTTCCTTAATCTCCTCGAGAATGCTAGATCTGCAAAATTGAATGTAAAAATGAACTCTAGAAGCGTCGATTAGATAGATTTGAGAAAATTAGGGTTGATAACGTGCATTCCTAAAATCAAGGGAAAAGTGACACATGGTGGAAGTTTCTAAAAATAGCAGGAGTGCAGCCTTCGAGATACTAAAAATAGATCCCTATTTTTAAGGATGTTTTTCGCTTTTTTAGCTTTTTTACTTTTCTTTTCCGAAAAAACTTGCCATGCACATTGCCGGGAAAGATTGTGCAATTCTGAGAACTAAGCAACTTTCCAACTCACTGCACTACATAGTTTCTGATCTCATTGAGGGATTGTCCAGTTTCTGGGATCAATGTTGGATTTTATTCCATCACTGCGCATTTTTTGAGCTCGAGTTTGACTTCCAATCTGAACTACGCAATTCCAAACATCAAGGCTGCTTACCCTCAAGGATTGCACAGTTTCTAGAGGCAAGCCCAGAATTGCTGCAAGATCAAGTTAGGAGGTTATCTTATGACTCAGAAAGGTTAGCTAAGTGTGAAAACAAGTGAGCACAAGCACATATGGGAAGGATAAATCTCAATCACAACATGGATACTTGATATCAGTGCAAGATAAGCTCATGTGAGTAGAAGGTTAGCTTCCAAAATCTAAGCATAGGAAAAATTTTGGAGGATGGTTGTAGCCGCTAAAACACTATCCTTTGAAGTCCCCTCCATGACCTTTAATAAATTAGCAAGTTTTCATAACCAAGGAAAATATAAATATAAAGTTTATTATAATACAATATAAACAAGTCTTGATGTGAGGAGGAAACCAAACATGAAAAGATGAAACAAAGAAGAAGATATTTATCTTTTAGTAAAATGGTGTAGGCTCCCTCTTAACCCAATCCTTTTGAGGGATACCTACAACCTAAAAAAATAATTCAAAAATGTTCTAACAAGATATGTTAGAACTACAAACTCTAGAAAACAAAACATAAAGGAAAACAATACAAGACTAAGAAAGATATGTAGGAGAGGACTTAGTAGTATAAGTCTTTGACTTCTGATTCTTCAGTCTTATTCTTCTTTGGTGGAGCTTCATCGGAAATATTTGCTTGATCTCTTTTTATCTTTCTATTCCTTGGATTATTAGTACATTTATTTTTATAATGACACATCTTATGGCAATTGTAGCATTCAATCTTTAATAAGTCAACTTTCATCTTTGATCCTTTGAACTTCATGAAGGTTCCCTTTTTCTTATGATGAGCAAAATACGCATTAGATATATTTTCTTCTTCATCCTCCTCCTTGTTGCTTACTAGTGATATTTTTTCTTCTTCTTGATCTCATGCATTTCACTTTTGTTCAAATGTTTGAGTATCCTTCCAACTATTGATTCCTGATGGAAAAGAACTCCAAGATTTTGGTAGTCCTAAAAGAGTAGTAATTATGAGCTCTTTTTCTGGTATGATTTCATCTATTTCATGGAGTTCAGCTTTTATTCTGGAGATTATTAAAAAATATGATGAAATAGTATCATATATCTTCATCTTAATAGTTCTTAGCTCATTCTTGAGGCTTTTTATTTGACCAAATTTTCTTGATGGTGAATAACTTTGAAAGAGCCTCATACATTTCTTGAGTAGAATCTATGTTGAATATGTATGAAATTAGGTTGTCCTTAACTCCATCCACTATTAGGTTCATGGCTACAAATTCGGATTCTCTAAAATTTTCTTTCTTTTCTTCATTTGTAGGCTCCTTGACTTTTCCTTGAATAAGATTCAATACTTTGTGTTTTTCGAGGATAAAATCTATCCTATTTTTCCATGCCTTATAGTAGGAGGCTCCTTCTAATTTTGTTTTATACCTTCATTGAGTTCGTCATATTAATATATGATACTCCTTATGACTTGGCCTTAAAACTCCTTATTCTCCTTTCAATAGATATTCAAGCTTCCTTTTTCTTCCTTCTTTAACCTTAGCTTTGATACCATGTTAGAAAATTCAAAAGGCAGAAATTTTTTCTTATGTTGATAATTACTTGAGATATTATTATGTTCTTATTAACTTCTTTATGTTCTTCCTTTATTTTCTTCTCATCAAGCAATTATCTAGACAAAAACATGATCATGGCCACCAAATGTAGGCGCTCAGGTAGGGATAAAACCCCTATATAAGGGAAAACCCAGTGAAAAAATCTTCCTTTTGTAGATTCAAAATGAAATAGACAAATACCCTAGACCCAAAGACCTTCCTACTCCACCAATTCATCCCTCAAATTTTTCTTCCTACCATCAAATATTTACTACAAAAATACAGCATCGTCATTGCTTCAATATTGCATCAAGGACATATTTTCGACCCTACTACACCATAATTTTGGCCCAGCTTCAAGACTTCAATTTCGACCCTCCTGCAGGTTCAAATCCTTCACACATGTGAGACAAGATAGAGAAAATTTCACTTCCTTAGCAAGGTAACGACCTCCTTCTGCTTCACTAGCCCTTTCCTTCTTCCTTCTTGAATTTCGCACTTTTTCTGCTTTCAGCTGCTGTGATTCGAACTTGTCGAGTGAGTGTCAAATGAGGCTGAGTTGTTGCCTTTATATAGTGAGTTTGTGAAGTTGAATTCCCTTCTTCAAACCTACCTATCCTTCCTTGTGGTGAACTTGGTGGAGGAGGCCTAATTGACCTATTTTAAAATAAAATAAATATTTCTTGACAAATAGAGCCCAAGGAGGCTATTTTACATTATGACATGGGCAAGGGTACTTAACATAAACCCTATAAGCCTTCAATGGAGGCTTTGACTTTAAAAAATTGACACAAGCATGAAACTCATGATTTAATAAGTCAATTTCTTTAATAATAAAAATTATTTTTCTTTCTTTCGAAAAATGCATTACATTATGACTCAAGTACAATTATGAATACCAACACTAGTTACATTCTTCAACACGAACATATGGAGAAGCTTAGACAGGATAGATTTAAATAGAAAATTTAAATTGCAAATGTCGGTGTGCGGGGTACAATGGTTGATTCATGGGGGTTTTCAGGCGAGAAAATAAAGAGATGGAGTGGGGGGGAGACAAGTGGCAAAGTTGGATTGGGTGTAGGACAAGGGAGGAGGGTGATGTATCAAATGGTCTCGCGCTCACTTTCCACGCTCGTCTGATAGTGATTCCACTTGTTGACATGGTCATCGCGTCAGCCTGATAGGTGGCATGCTCGTTTTATCTCCTCCGGTAGGGTGCCTGGGTGGACTGGGAGGCAAGGTTTGACCCCCAAAAATTAATCAAAACCATTGATTTTCATGGTTGAATTTATTGACTATGAATTTCTGGGAGTAAGTGTCGGCTTAACTATCGCACTTGTTTACCTGTCGGAGGCTCCCCTGGGTGAGGCAGCTTCACGATGGATGATGATTTGTCACATAGGTGGCAGTCACTTAGTCGTGTATATTCAAAAAGTGGGGGAAGGCCCACTACTACTTTGCGGCTACTCCGTGTTGAAAATGGTGTTGTTTAGGAATTCCTCACTGTTGAGGTGGAACCTGAACGCCCTAGTTTTCTAGTCACCTTGTCCCCAAAATCCTGGCTCCTTTTGAAATATAATTTGAAATTGTTACGAGGTTCCAATCCTCTGGGATATGCCACCAGGAGGACATCACGCTAACATCAACCAAACCACATGTCGACTTATGATTGGTCCAAGTATCATATATATATGGGCCCTTTAGGTACATCAAAACTTCAAAATTGTCTGTCACGTGTCCACCTCCCAGTGAGTGGTCGCTAACGTCACCTTTTCTCTAGAGTGGGTCTAGCAACAAACAAGACAAACAAGAGTCTACCTTCATAGATTACATTCAATCGGAAACAAACGATAGGAGTACGTACCTTAAACTTGTGTCAATTACTTGTTCCCTTGGAGTGTATCCACTTACCTTTCGCTCCATATCATGTTTCTTTCTCCTCTTTATGATCAAGACCTATGGCAAGAGATAGAAGACAATACAAAATGAGATAGAACAAATAATACTTATATTGAATGAAATATATCTAACAGATCAAGGATTATTAGACTTTTCATCATAATAAAAAACGAAAATGGAAAGTAAAAACCAGTTTTATTATATTAATAATAAGAAAGGGGAGTTACAAACTTCATATGATGTCGGAACTCTCCTTTGTGAGGTTTGAATCAACATGTCTCGAAAACACCCTTTTCCAAGCTTAACACAAGGAGGCTAAGGATCTCCAACTCTCCTTCTATAGTTAAAGCGGTCTTGATTATTTGTTGGTGAGAAAACGGGTCTCGCAGCAGACCCAAGTTCGAGTTGGGCCATGAGGAGTCTTGTTGTAGTCTAGCACCAAGCTAGAATTTTCACCCTACTCTGAAGAGCAGAGTGTCTCAACTGAGGCGTGTCGCGACCACATGAAGGAGGGGAATAGACTGGTATCAGCAGATGTATCTGCAACTCAAAGCTAACGTAGAATAGTACGCATACATAACACCGTATATAGAAGATCTCTCAGAACACCATGCAGATAGTAAGGAATTTAAAATTTTAAAGTACTACAGGAATCATGCAACACATTCAAGGCATATGATATAATAGCAACCTTCAGATATATGATGAAACATTTAGCAGAATCAAGTGTTACATCGCTCGACGAATGAGCTTCGAGATTCAATTACAAAGTCCGCGGAGGCAGGTAGGGAATACTACAACAATAACAAATCTATGGAACGGGAAATACGGTGATGTCCCGGACA
The DNA here is from genome assembly GCA_034641835.2 of Pinus albicaulis. Lineage (NCBI taxonomy): Eukaryota > Viridiplantae > Streptophyta > Pinopsida > Pinales > Pinaceae > Pinus > Pinus albicaulis. The sequence continues at coordinate 13,070 of JAXQQM020078482.1, read as the reverse complement.
GGGCCAGAGCTCTCTGTGGCGTCTACTCCTACGACCTCATTCTGCTCTAAACTCTCTCTCCTTTTCTTCTTTGGTGATAGCCTGTTATTCACCGACGGTATATGGCCCGTTAGTTTCTCCCTATGTTCCGGCTCGGCGCTTCGGCTTCTTCCAGTGAACACGCGGTTCCAACATCTGTCCTTTGTCGCATCTTTCCTTCCCATCTTTGCACTTCTGTAACCTACTTCTCTCCACGCTCCTTCACAACTTCGGCGACTCTGCAGCACCCTCACAGTTGTTGCGCCTGCCACATGCCGTCATAACCCAAATCTCATCTTCATGCAAAATTCAAAACAAGGCCCCAACATTCTTCCTCTATTCTTTCTTCTTATGTTATATTCTAACAGAGTCATATGGAAAGGGATCACTTTATAGCCATGAGAGGAGGGGGCATGGATATTCATAAGATAGGAGGAGGCCTTATCTCCTTGGGTGGCTCCTCTTTTGTAGGAACAAGAAACCCAAAGGAGAAAGCTAAACTATATCATGATCAACAAACATCCAGCTCTCTACTCTCGAAGCTTCTAGGCCATGAAGCTTTGTTTCCTTTTCTAGAACACTTCCAGAAGTAGACCAACACGATTATGGGGTCCATACCAGCGTCGATCAGCACAGGTCATAGGCTAAGGATTTTCCATAAGCGCTGGTGATACACTGGTGGTTGTGCCACTCCAGAAAATTAGGTTTTTATGGATATTATCCATAAATGAATCAAAGGGATATTGATCTTTAGACTTTTTGGGATCTAAGGACATGTGCTCCATGATGGGAAAAGTACAGAGGGACCATTTTATGACTTCTCCAAGATCTAGGAATAGGGGTAAAATCACAGTGACAAAATGTTGTGTAACAACAAGTCCAAGAAGATATCTCTAATACAAAAATACAATAATGCATGACAATAATAAGTTGAAGATGTTCTCTAAGATGATGGCATAAGGTGGGAGAACTTTAGGTCTCAACCAATGATGGTTTAAGGATTACCACCAACACTGGAATGCTTAGTGCAGTTCCTGGAACTCTTCCAAATCTGGAAAGAATGTGGTATTCTTCTAGAGTAAACACTCCTTAATTCTTTGAAAAGGGAGACCTTCGACCTGGAAAAGGGGGGTTTGTAACCTGCGGTGGTTTAAGGAAGGCCACCAACCAAAGGCATGCTTAGGGGCTTCTATATCTCTGGCTACAACTCTGAATTTGGGTATGGTTGTCTCTGGTTGTAGGCTGAGGCAGCAGGTTTAGGTTGTGGCTCCGGCTTGCTTGATGTATCTTTGAACCTTGTAGATGAACATCAATTCCCCCCTTGTTGTATACAAGGTGAGAAGATGAAGAAAAATCAACTGCAAGACTTTTCAATACACATGAACAAATTATCTGATATGTTTGAAATATCTTCTTGGTTGTTGAAGCCCATTGCCAAGAAGTGATCCATTCAATGTGAATCTTATTTTTTAAGGAGGATTGTTTTTGAAGTATATGTTTGAAGAATGAGTGTGTTGGCCACAATGCTTCCACGAGTGAAGATCAAAACAGTGATCCTTCACATGGCCAACTCAGTCACAATGTTGGCATTTCACAATTTGTGGATGCTTTCGAAGAGGAACATGATCTGAAACAAGTGAAGATGAACTACCATTAAGAAATGATGCACTTTGAAATTTGATTGGATTTGAGTAGTCTGGAGAATGAAAGGATGCGTCCTTGTCATATACAAGACATGTTTTGTGCTTGTTGCTAACAAGCTCTTCCCAAGGTCTGATGATTGACTTGGGAAGTGTAGGCCTGAATTTATGCTTCTGTGTACACAACTACTCCTAAAATTGGCACTTGATGGGGATCAAACTCATCTTTAGTCACTTGATCACTTGTTGGTTGTTGATTGTGTTGTAAAATAAAAAAGGCAAAAACATTTTCTTCATGTTAATAATTACATGTGATATTCTTATGTTCTTATTAACTTTTTTGTGTTCTTTTTAAAATCTTAGTTCATCAAGCAATTACCAAAACCATAACACGAAGATCAAAGACACCAGATGTAGGAAGAAAACCACGCCAAAACCCCTATCTAGGGGAAAACCCAATCAAAAACTCTTCCTTCAATAGTTTCACGATATAATCCAAGACTCTTTGACCTAGACACAGACTCCTCCAATCACCAAGTCAGCCCTTCCCTTCTTTTGCAAATTATAACCTTCTAGCAACAACTTCAGCCTAAAACTTCGATCTTGCAGCAACATAACTTCGACCTAGTAACAGCAGATCTTCGACCTTGAATCAACAGAACTTCGACCTTGAAGCGGCAGCAAAATATCTACCTTGAAGCAACAACACTTCTATAAGCAACAACAGAAATCATCCTTGAAGCAGCAACACTTGACTTGTTGACCGGTAATTTTGTCCTTGGGTCAACGGCCTGCTTCGACCTCCCAGTAGTAGCCTAGTAAATTCACATGCAAAGGATGTCCCAGAAAATTTTATTTTCTTCTCTATAAATTCTCCTTCTCCTACAATTTAGCACCTTTTTGCTTCTTCTTCTTGTATATCAAACTTGTGTGAGTGATGCTCCAAATAAATCAAACTGCACTTCTATATATAGCCTCTTTTTTGGGCTAAATTTCCCTAATGTAGGCCGACTTCCTCAGGTAAGGGCTGACATGGTGTGAAAGTGAAAACTAACTTATTTTACTCAATAATAATTCTTTTTACATGATATAAAATACTAAGAAAGATCTAATAAAATGGAAAATAACTCTAATGAATCCATATAAAATATAGAAGTCCTCAAGGGGGACTTTGACCTAGAAAATGATGACCCAAGCATGAAACCCATGCTTTAATAAGTCATTTTAATAATAATAATAATAATAATAATAATAAATTTTCATTATTTTGATAAATACATTTCATTATGACTCATGTACAATGATGAAGATTGAACCTAGTTACATTCTTCAACACTCCCTCTTAACTAGGGAGGTATTCATAATCACATATATATACAAGTACATTGAAGATCTCAAAACACATGAACTTCGAAGAGTTTAGGCACACACGGTGTCATGGACTAGATTCCTGACCAGGGAAATCGATCCGGGTGGGACTAAGATGAAATATTAAATCTTCTGTAACTATCATTTCGTAGGCTTACTTGTTAAACATCAACCAGGGAACTAAGTGTGTAGCATGGTCGAAACTCTTATGACCAGCATACCCTCCACATCCCAGGAACTGAACATCAACACACAGGTTGGACATTTTTCCTCACAGGCATACATGATGCCTCAACACTCTCGATTATTCAAATCGGTAACAAATCTCTCTAGATCAAATAGATCAGTAACATCAAGCATGCAATAACATTCTTCCTAAAACTTCGAAAGATTTACATGTACAAACACAACCCCAATTGGTAAAAAAAATTCAAATGCACATAAGTAAACACCTACGAGGTTTTCAGACATCTTTGTGTTGTCTTGATTATCTCAATTTATCATAGTAGGACTTAGAGGCTTCCCAAATGAATCTGGACAGAAATTTCCTCAATCATATAGCTTCCTTTCCTATTTCAAATGAAACCACATATTCTACAACCCTTAGGGGAATTTTGAGGTCTAAAATGGGCCTCCTAAGAAAAATGTACAACCAAAATAAACTTTATAAGAACCAATAAGATTCAAGATGATGATGTCAACCATGGGGGATGATTCACCATTTTTTAAGTAAAAAGTTAAAAAAAGTTAAAAAATAATAAAATAATAAAACTACTTTTCAACTCGTATTTTCAGCTTATCTCCCAACGTTTTTACTCAAATTTCGAGCAGGAGAACTCATTGGATGCAAAATTTAATTCCTCGTCCAAGGATTACCCATGTTGCATACTTTTGATGGACTCTACTACACAAAAAATGAGAAATACATGAAAAAACGTGATTACAATCACGTTTTTCATGTATTTCTCATTTTTCATGTAGTAGGATCTATCGAAAGCATGCAACATGGGTACTCCTTGGATGAGAAATTAATTTTGCATCCAACGAGTACTCCCGCTAGAAATTTGAGTAAAAAAATTGGGAGATAAGTTGGAAATACGAGTTGAAAAAGTAGTTTTTCCTTTTTTCCCTCTAAAATTTGATGATGTAATCAAATCTTATTTTATTATTTCCACTATTATTTTACAATTTCCTTAGGAGGCCCATTTTAGACCTCAAAATTCCTCTAATCGGTGAATCCTGATTTCCTTCTTTCAGAAGCATGTCAATATACATTCTCCAATTTATTCTTCAAGGTATCCATCATGACTATAATATGCCCTCCCTCTCAACTTGGGGAAAATTCTTCTATCCAAGCTCCCTCTTAACTTAGGGAGAACAACTACTTTCTATGACATCGAAGAATCTTTCATGGCTTCTATCCTTCTTATCAAAGTCACCTTGATCATCATCATCATTAATATAACTTCCTTCATCTTGTTTATCAATCAAATCAACTTTACTTATGAATATCTTCAAAATCTTGAAGATTATGTACCTGCACAACTTAAATAGCAAGTACAACCAAATACATATATAGAAGCATGAAGTTAACTATATCATAATCATACATTAGACTTTAGACATCAAATACCTAAACATATTTAGGCTTATAATCAACAAGAGACACATACTTTTAATCTTCAACTTCTTGCTAGGGTTTTGCTATAAACCCTAGATTACATCATTAAAATTTGAAGTTACTTAATCAAAATATATGTCTCATTATATCCAGGGCCTCAATATTTCCTTCAGAGATAAAACAGACCCTTTTATGACATATTTCAAACCCTAGAAGAAAATCAAACAAGTGAATTTCTACAATGCATCTAACAACCTTAAAATTCATATGTTAGACTTCTACTAGGATTTAATGCAAACCCTAGATTCCATATTTGAGACACTAAGCCTTAGATATCAACAATAAAAACCAATCATAGCACAATCTAATATTTCAACAATATGACCAATGCTTTGTAAACCCTATATTTTATCATTACAATCATATCCTAGAATATCAGACTTCTACTAGGATTTAGTTACAAACCCTGGAACAATAAGCATCAAAAATTAGGTTAGCATTTATACATATCTAGGATTGGCATAATCATGCATAAGAATATCACAACATATATTAAGCAAAGACATATAACAAACTTGATCAGGTTAGGGTTTTGATCAGACGGACAAACATACACCTACAGTTTCATTCCTAGGAGATTAGTCTAGATATATAAGGGTTTTTCTCATAACCCTAATTTACCAAAACCTTAAAGGTCAAGGATTTTAATACATAGACATTACCATCCAACTCTAAAGGACATGGGATTCCATAGCAATACCAAAGCTCCAAAAATGGCATTACCATCAAAACCCCAAACATAAAAAGAATAGAATTTTCATCAAATAACCCTAAGTGGAATAGGGTTTTCACATTAGGATCGACATGCCCTTAGGCTAGGGATTTATAGAGAAATTTTAAGGGTTCCACAAAATAATGAATTATTTAATGTGGGTGGATTTAATCTAATGACTAATCACCCTAACAATAATCTTTATGATTCAAAGTTCCTATACAAGATGTTAGTAAAGTATAAGAAGGAATGAATATACCTTTATCATGAAGAGAACAAAACTTAAGTTGTTTTTTCACAAACCTTGAAGGACATCAATTACAATAGAACTTCTATCATGCTTTGTCTTGTGAGGTATTCTCCATAACCTTTGAGAATTCAGCAAACCTTTCCTAAACAAGGAAAATATAAAAAGAAATTTTATTAGCATCTAATATAAACACATGTAGATAAGAGAGGGAAACCAAAAATAAAAAGATAATACAAGAAATATACTTATCTTTGGAAAAAATGGTGAGGACTCCCTCTTAATCCAATCCTGCGGGATACCTATAAATTTATCAAAACAATTCCAAAAAAAAAATTGAAAGCATGTGTTGACGATTAAAAATTACTCGCCAACGGTGAGGAGAAACTCCCCGATGCAAAATCTCAATTAGACTCTACGTCGTTTGTTTTAGGGATCCCATGTGGTATGTAGGCCCAGTTGCCATCAGATTAGTTAAAGGAATGCCTTTTCCCGGACAAAGAGAAAACTCGCTAAGATGCGGAATGCACGGATGATGAATGAATAAAAATTTAGTGATTGATGAAAGCCCTGTGAAAAATAATACCATGAATAGAAAAGCAGAATTTAAAGCATGAAACTTAAGAAAAGTATTGTTAGAAAAACATCACTAAGATCATACTCATACTAAGATTCACTTAAACTTACGAGAAATAGTTCACGATGACTAAGTGTTTCATTTAACATCTATGCACATCTCAATAAAGATTTAAAACACATATCGACAATGTAGTTCATCAACATATATATAAGTTAGAACATCATGTACCATCCACGTATTGAAAGGAAACTCAAAACACACGGAAATACATGAGCAGAAATGTGCACCAATAGTTAAAGGAAGCATTCATTCATTCGAAGGGACCATATTCATAGTATAACCACATAGGATACTTTCGTATGGTTTAATAGTGAGATCCAAAACACTCCTTTGTATTCATCTAGAAGCATACATTCAATAGAAAACAATTTGTCTCTCTTAAGAGTCGAAGCTTCCAAAATTCCCCTATAATATTCCCCAAGGTTGTACATATAGGCCAGAGTGACTCTTGGGTTACCCTTTGACCTTCCGCCTCCCTGACTGTTGGGATGACTTGCGACCAGGGTCCTTTGTGACCTAAGGTCCTTTGCAACCTAAGTTCCTTTGTGACCTGAAGCCATTTGCAACCTGTGACTTCGGGGGAGTTGTGACCCGCGACTTTGTGAGATTTGCGACATGTCTCTTACTTTGGAGGACTCTGGTACTACACAAACAGGATGTTCTTTCCGGCATCTTAGTTCTAAGTGTGTAGTCTGGTGATTGATAAGGCTAGAGTATCGACATATAGATTCTCCTTAAGATAAGTCTGCCATGCTTGGTAGTCAGATGCTATCGAGTCGAGTTGAGGCATGTCTTCCCCGATTATGTGCAAGAATTCCAGCGCGTCAGGGACCAGCGCGCACTTCTTCATCTTGATCTGATTAGATAATGAGGAAAGCTTCGTATAAATTATGATCAACTCCACGATGTACTATGTAATGTTCTCTTTGGTCACTTGAAGATCTTTTGAGCTGACTACCTATCTGATTGGTTCAATAAACAATTGGATCCCCTGCAGCACCTCCTCCCGACTTTTATGATCTTTCAATGCACCCATGGAGGGTATGTGATGGGCTCTGGTCATTGAGTCGATGAGATGTTCATAGGTGGCCAAAAATTTGTCCATTTCCTTAATTATCTTGTCATGCGATTGTAACTTCATGCACAGATGTACTTTATCATTTTGAGTGCTGATCCAATCTCTCTTTGGCAGTGCATCCAGGTCCTGTGGGTATTTCTCACACCAGTCCAACATGTTATCGATCGTTGTGGAGGCTTCATTTAACTGGGTGTATTCATTCCTCTTGTCTGCTTGGATTCCTCCTAAGGGAGCGACAGTTTGTCGCAGCCTCATCATTTCCTCGTATACCTGGACCATGCTTCTGCTTAAGATATCCATCTCACCTTAAATAGCATTTTGTAGTCCACCCGTGTGGGTGAGTTTCAATTGAAGTGCTTGATTTTCTCACTCTAGGGCTCTTTTCTCTTCTTCCGCTCGGGCAGCTTTCTGCTCAGCTACAAGGAGCTTGATATATAGCTCCATAATTTCTCTTCTCATCCTGCTAACATTTTCTTTTATTACTACTGCGAAGGCGGTCCCGGCCGAGGCTATCACTATAATATTTGTCCTGGTATCTAGAACATGTCCTTTTTTGTTGTGACTACTAAAGGCTCGACTAGGTTCCAGGCAAGACATTTCCTCCATTCTTGCCTAATATTGTAGGTGAACTAATCATATGACAGCCTTCTCAAGTCTAGTACATCGTCCTCCTTCTCCCCTGAAATCCTTCTCCCCTAAAATACCTAACTATCAGAGGGGTAGGTGCCCGCCTGTCATAGGAGTAATTGTACGAATTTCAAGCGGGGGTAAATATATTCCTCTACCAAGATGCAATGACTAAGATTCAATTTCTTCTGCTCCTTTGCTTACTTCCTCCTACTGTCTTTTGGTTTCTTCTGTTATACTCTTTCTTTCTGATTCTTCTCTTTTTTTCTTCCTCTCTTCTTCTCTATCCTACTCTTGTTTCTTTTTATCTTCTTCCTCTCTCCCTTTCTGTTCCTCTTCATTTGCTTTTTCCTCTTTCTCTTTCTTTCTACGTGCTTCCTCAACCTGCTTCTTTCTCGGCTCTTCTTCTTCTTGCTTCTTGCAATGCTCTTCTTCTTGTTACTTCTTGCGTTACTCTTCTTCTTGTTTCCTTTGGCTCTCTTCCTTTTTTCATTGGGCTAGAACATCTGTGCTCTCTTGATCTCTTCCTCCCTTTTATGTTTGAGTTCTAGATTTTTCCTTGCCATGGTGGTATTTCGTCATTCTAAGGTTTATTCATCCCCTTCTTCCTCCAAATATTTTGGGGAATCACTACCCGTCGTATTCTTTGGTTTCATGGCTTGGAAGGACGAATCCCCTCCTTTTTGTGTTTTTCTCTTCATGGAAGAGGCTCTATCTTGTAAACTTAGGTTGTCATGAGAGTGTCCTTCTTGTTCTCCTCCCACTTCAAGCTCTTCTCCAGGGCCTAAATACCTGTGTGTGTTATCCAAATTCCTCACCTCGTCCTCTGGAGTTGTCTCGGTGTGTTGGTAAGACCAATTAAACTTGGCACGTTTTCAGTGTGTTGGCACAATCCTTTCTGGGTCGTAGGATCGGAAATTTAAGGGTATGAATCGAAACCCTTTCATGTGCTCCCCTCAGCTTCTACCTCTTTGAAATATTTAATTGTATAAGCATCGATAATGAGCGGGAGGGTCAGTGACGATTTATTTTTTCCTTTGCTTAATGTCTTAGAGAAGTCGCTTGACATCTGGTGACAGACTTCCTGTAGTAGCAACTTGTCGGTGAAAAATCTTGGCAATGCATGGGGTGGCTTGAAGGACACGAAAACTCTGATGATGGTGCCTTCCTGAATGGGGAACCAATTTTCCACCTTACTTACCGTGTCCATGTCTCTCTTTGACATACAGGGTTGTTCCTCCCCGAATAATAGTCGGTAGAGTGAAGTGATAAAGTTTTCTGTTATAAGATCGACATCATGTTTGTATCTGGAGTTCCGGAAAATCTTCAGATCTTTGTGGATTGGGCCTCTAATTTTTAGGTCCCAGTTATGAGACCATTAGTCAAAGTGGCATCACGAACAAATGACATCCAATAGATATGAGGCCATGTGTAATTCGAATGTTAACCCCTCTTCCAGAACCTTTGTTGTTGATATGTTTTCCCTCAAAGCTGATATTAACAAGTGGTCCCAATTGAAGCATGTCCCACGGGTGGCGACCTCTTGCATTAAGGGGACCCATGCTCCATTGAAGGTGTTGGAATCTTCTCTTCCATACATCCAACACATCATAGCCGCAATGATCCTATAGACCTTATTGAGACCTTGTGCCTTGTACTCCTGGTGTTTCTTCCCCTTGAACTTCTCGGGGTATTCCCACCAGCTATTTAGAGTATCCTAAACTTGAACATTGTGCGTTGCTACCCACCATGTATTCAAGGACTCTTCTTTGTCTGGAAGTGAGTAGTACATGTCGGCGTCTGTTGCGGATAGGTTGGCAAAAGCTACCCCGGTGAGATCCCTTATTACCCAATGGTTGGAATCTATTTTCTGCATAATCCAATCAATGACCTCTGCACATGGGAATATTGGGGGTTGCACTGCGACATAGTCTAGTTTGGACCTTTTAACATTTAGGTACACTTGGCAGTCTGTTAGGTCCTCCGGGAACTCTTGTCTTGTAAATTCCTGGTAGAGGTCGTACAAAGACATTTTAGCACTCTTTCCAAATATGCAAGCTCTGTCTTTGTAGATGGGAGTCAGTACAGGAGGTATATCACTCTCTAGAAAATAAATTTTCGGGCTCTTTTGTCGTCTCCAGATCATTGGGGGTGCCATATCACCTGAGGCATAGGAGATTGAGACACAATCAAGTTTAGCTTCAACATCACCTAGCATGTTCAAGAAACAATCCCGCGATAAGATCAACGGCATGGAAGCAATAATATGATAGAAATAATCATTGGTTCAATCCACCTAATGCCTAGGTAGGTCTGGGGTGCCAAGTGACCAACAGGGAAGGTCGCACAGGGAAGTTTTAGGCAACTGTGACCTGTGATGGTCACGAAGGTCCAAGAAAGGTGGATTTGTTGACATAGTCGCAGGGTCACATGGTCACATTGGGGTGAAAGTGATAGCTTTGGCGACCTAGCGACTTAGTCGTGGGTCGCAAGGTCGTGGGTTGCGGGGTCGTGAGGTCTCAAGTCGCTAGGTGGCTAAGTCGCGCTAGGGCTTCCTTGACAGAGCGGGCCAGCGCGACCTTCATGTGAAAGAGGGGAAAACAAGAGGAAGGAGGTGAAATCAAGGCTGAGGAGGCCCCTGAGTGTTGGGGAGAGGGGAAAAAAAGGGAATAGAGGGGGAACAGAGGGATCTGGGCCACTTTGGGCACGATGTGACGACTTGGTGAGAGAGGGGGAGTTAAAGGAAAAAGGGTTGTTTATGGTAAAACACCGATAGTTGAGGATTAAGAGGAGAATACCTAGCTAGGGTGAGGGTTAATCAAGGTAGTTTGGCATAATAGTTAAAATAAAATTACTGGAGGTTACGGTGACTTACCCAAATGAAAAATATCTCTGATTGAGTAGCCAAACTACTTTGGAAGCTCCGTCGTGCAGGTCGAATGTGACCTACGCAACCCTTCTATATATAAAAAAGGTTGCACGTGCGAACCTTAATTGCAGTCGCAAGGTCTCAAATTTGCTAGGTCGCTAGGTCACAAGTCATAATTTTCAATATCATTTCCACTATTACGACCATGCAACCTGGCGACTCAGCGACCTGGGGTCTCTAGGTCGCTAAGTCACAGGTTCGCAAATGTGGATTCGTCAGGAGATCCGTGACCTTGTGACCTAGCGACCATGTGACCAAGGTGTAGGTCGCAAGGTCTCTAAGTCGCGAAGGCATGGAATTGAGGGGAAGAGCGACCTTACGACCCTGCGACCTAAAGAGGTCACCAAGTCACATATGGTCGAGATTTATGAGGATTGCAACCTTGCGACCACACCTAGAACAAAAAAGGAAAACAGAGAGAAAGACTAGATTAAACCAACTTTTGACTCGAGAGTACCTGGGCAGGGAAGATGCCCTGGGCCTAAGGTTGATGTTCGGGGAATGATCCTGTTATCATGCATCTCGTCAAAAGTGATAGGGGCTCTGAAATTTTGAAATGATGCCAAATTTCCGAGGGAAGTTGTAGCGGCTACAACAATTGGCGATTCACTTGTAGATTCTAGAATCTCTGCTTGAACTTTATCTTTTGGGATCGGGGGGCTGTTGAGTCCCGAATTTGTCTCTTTTCCATACACTTTTCCATATCTCTTTCACTCACCTAAACCTCCAAAATTGTCAATATCATGTGCAAAAGGGTATCTAACATGGTTTTTAATTATGTTTGTGTGTTTTCTATTTGATTTAGATTTTGTTCATACAGCTGTGGAAACTTGTCACTTTCCGCAGCCGCTGCAACTTTCCGCAGCTATTTTGTGGAAATCAATGTTACAGGTGTCAACGAAGGAAACGAGCCACATGGGCAGGCTAGGAATGACAAGGACATGGTTCGTGTCCTATTGGTTCAATGAAATTCGTCAAGGAAAACCGCGGTCAAAGCCATCCACGTGGAAGTCAACTGTGGAGTTCTATGTCGGCTGGACTCTGTTTCGTGGCATAGAAACATCCATACGGCCGTTTCCCAAGCTTGTGGAAGTTAATTGACATCGGTGCAAAGTTCTGGAGTTGAATTTAAGCGCCCACCTTCCATAGATCCGTTTCCCAAACATGGCCATACTCCTAAATCCGTGGCCTTCGTGGTCTACGTGTTGGCTGCTATCATAAACTTCGGGAAACAGTTACATTTTATTGCTTTATAAAGAGCGTTTGCATACGCACGTAGAGTTAGTGAATGTGAGTTGATAGTTGTTAGTTGTTAAGTTGATGTGCGTACTCTGTTATGTGGTGATTACGCTGCCTTGAGCCGTAATACCACCAACCTGTAATGACTTTCTTTTTAATGTGAAAAACTCTGTTTCATAACTTAATTCGTGTTTGAAGATCATACCAGAGCTGCGTAGAGGGCCCCTGCTCAGCCGAGGTTCTATGTATTAATGTATATATTTTTCATTTCATTTCTTTAAGTAATCATTGTATCATAACCCATTACATGTTCATATTTCATAGTTGTTTTATTTCTGTTCATACATTTCTGTAATTTCCATTGCATTCCTGTCTTTTATGTTTTTATGATTGTTAAAATACTGATCAGTTTTCTTGTGCGGGTTTTAGGTAGACACCCCGGGGCATTTTCATAGTATTTTCGCTAATGATATGAAACTGATATTATTCTGCTGCTAGTTTTCTTTCACAGTCTTTGTTTAACTTCAATTTTGTTTTGTGCATTTCAGTTTTGTTTATCTGATTCAATAGTTAAAATTAGACATATTAAGCTACTCATAGTGTCTTCAGCTACCTCCGAAAGCCACAGCTGGACTGATGGTGAGGGGCTGCATGATGAGATGTGTAGTTTAGTATTAGTTTCCTTTCTGCAAAATTAGATGTATTAAGCTGCTCATAGCGTCTTCAGTTTCCTCCGAAAGCCACAGCTGGACTGATGGTGAGGGGCTACATGATGAAGTGTGTAGTTTAGTATTAGTTTCTTTTCCGCAAACTTAAATATATTGAATCATGTATGACATCTTCAATTGCCTCCGAAAGCCACAGCTGGACTGATGGCGAGGGATTGAATCA